>JAYMSW010004107.1:0-11351 GCA_036897725.1 Erodium texanum
GGGACTATATAATGAGCTACACATTCCTATTGGGTCCATTAAGCATTATCACAGTTCATAGACACAGACCACACTTAATCCAAAGAGCACAGTCTTGGACTTGGAGGACAAATGTTTCATACTCTGACTCAGAATTGAATTTTCAACAGACTGAGAATAAAGTACAGGTTCCATGAACCTTCACCTCATGATCTATGCTTTTTTTGTTATTTCAGTTTTAACAACAATAAGAACACAGAGTAGTAGGTAACAGCAGAGGTACATGTAGAATATACATACCAGAGAGAAGAATCAGTCTGGTCTGGGGGTTCACACTTAATATATAATCAAGAGAAGAAAAAAAATCCATGAAAACAAATATAATTATGTCACAAACTTAGCCATATATTTCCAAGAAAAGAAGTCAACGGGAGCAAAAATGGATTCCAGATTGTTTGATGCAGCTCGCGCTGGAGACACAGCATCCCTGGCACAATTAGTCCATGATGATCCTTTGATCCTGCATCAAGTTACACTCGCTCCCTCGAACTCTCCTCTCCATGTTGCTTGCTTGCTTGCCCATGCAGATTTTGCCAATCTGGTGATGCAACACAACAAGGATCTTGCACTAGAGAGGAATCAGCAAGGCTTCACGCCTCTGCACCTGGCCGCGGCAAAAGGGCACTTGGAGATTGTAAAGAACCTGTTAAGGATCGACAGAGAATTGTGCCGTGTGAAAGATCAGAGTGGAAGGATTGCTCTTCATTGTGCAGCAATCAAGGGACAGACTGATGTTGCTCGAGAATTGATCGAAGCATATCCTGAGACAGCTTCAGAGAGAACGCCGAGGGGTGAGACTCTATTGCACCTTGCTGTCATCAATAACCAGTTCGAAGCACTAGAGCCTTTGGTTGGTTTCCTCAGAGATCAAAACCTGGACATGAGCGAGTTCTTCAACTCACAAGATGAGTTTGGTCAGACTATATTACATCTTGCTGTAGAGCTCCAGAATTTTCAGGCAAGCACATATATTTTCCTTAGTTGGCACCTCTTATGATGCTCTTAAGTTCTATACATGCTTTATGTTGTGTAGTTGGTTTTTGCTGGTGAATGACTACTTGATTTTTTTTTCTTTTTAATCAAAAAGAAAGCATAAAATTATAATCAAGTCTAAACTAATTCTAATCTAACTTTTAGGGTTCGAATCTCTGATCTCAAGAAGATGAGAGAGCTCATTGACTACCAAACCAATCTCAATATGATGACTAATTGATTCTTCCTCAGACCTCTAGAAAGTGAGAGAACTCACTTATCACCAGGTCAACCTCAATATGAATTAATTTTTTTTTCTTTTTAATCAATAAGAAAGAAAGAAATCTCAATTTACCCTAAACTTGGAATTCAAACTTCTGAACTCAAAAAGGTGAGTGAGTTTACTGATCACCAGATCAACTCCAATATAGGCGACTACTTGATTCTTAATAACATAGTAGAACTTTAATGGGTTTTTCTTGCTGTACTTTACATGTGCACTTTACATATGCAGATGGTGAAGTTGATAGTGAATGAAACAAGTGGGAATGTGAACCTAAACGCCACAAACTCAGCCAACTCAACACCATTGGATATTGCAGTGACAAGAAAGACAGTTGATGGGTCAATTGATTCCAAAGACATAGAAGATGTACTTAGAGCTGCTTTAGCAGGTGGTGGCAATTACAATCGAAATCAAGACCATCGAATTCAGATCATTAGTGGCACATCAAACCAAACCATGCCCAACTCATCATCATCATCATCGTCGTCATCTCGTGTAGATCCAAAGAGAGACGAGCTTAGCTTAAATGGGATAATGGTGATAGCAGTGCTACTCGCAACATTATCATTTCAAGCAGCACTGAACCCACCGGGCGGTGTGTGGCAAGATTGGGGCAGTACTAGAACCGATGAAGTGGCTCTGGCCTCACCACCACTAGCCCCAGTGCAATCCCACTCACTACCAGCTCGAATAGGCCTCCACATTTACAACATACTCGCACAAGATTTCAGCAGCGATATCTCAGATTGGCGCCATTCAAATGTGACAAACAAAAATCCCCACAAGCCCGGAAAATCAATCAGCCTAGAGCTATACGCACGTGACTTCTTTCCCTTCATCTATGCTTGCGGCTTATGCTTCTTGTTAGCAATCTCTACTCTTTTATTAATACCATTTCGTTCGTATGCGCGGGGCGGTTGGTCCAACACGTTGCCTCTACCACTCACCGTAGTGACGTGTAGCACGCTTGCTTCGGTGCTTGTTTTCTTGAGAGGGGTCGCGCTGGTCACGGACAGGCATGTTTCGATTTGGGTGTTTGTGTCTGTTCTTCCCATGATGTTCTTTTGTGTTGCGGCCCCGTGTTTGGTGTCTTGGGAAAGAAAGTTGAAGGTTTGGAGTTTGCTGAGGAAGAAGATTGCGTCTTGTTGTAGCAGAGTGAAGACTCCGACATGGCTCACCGAGCACAATGTTAAAATGTTTGTGTTGCCGCTAATTTGTATCTTCTTCTCCGGGTTCTTTTATTCAGCTCGTCGCAATTAAGGCACTTAGATTGCATACCTACATGGTATGTTTCACATGTAACATGGATCAAGAAGCATTAGGCATGAAAATTAATGACTAAAGATTGTTAGGAACAAATCTCTTTTGAGAATAACTCCTCCAAAAAGAAGGGTATGCCACTTGGTGCAACAACACGTTATTCTTTAGTAAAATAGTTCGCTATGTACTCGATGCGCGGCTGCATGAATAGTATACTAAGCCCCCTTCCATTTGTATACTCAGCTTCGCGTCTCAAGTTCCCTATTCTAGCCGATGTGGGACAATATAATAAGAGCTACACATCACTTTTGGGGCCATTAAGCATTATCACAAACAATGAGAACTTGCACAACACCTCAATCATCTATTAAGTTTAGCAATAAAGAATACAATATGGTGTAGCAGGTACCGACAGATACATATAGAATGTACAGAATAATGAGAAGAATCAGAGTCTGGTCTGGGGTTCACACTCAACCTAATCAAGATAAGAAAAACAAATATATATGTACCAATTTTGATCCTAAAGAAATAGAAATGTCACAAACTTGATCCTCTTTTTTTCCAGTCACCAAGTTTCTCTCTAGCCATTTATTTCCAAGAAAAGAGGTCAATAGCATTGAAAATGGATTCCAGATTGTTAGAGGCAGCTCGCGCAGGAGACACCACAGCCCTGGAAGAGATACTCAATGATTATCCTCTGATCCTGCACCAAGTAACTCTCACTCCCTCTGACTCTCCTCTCCATGTTGCTTGTTTGCTTGGACATGTAGATCTTGCAAGATTGTTGATGGAGCGCAACAAGGATCTTGCACTGGAGAGGAACCAGCAAGGCTTCACTCCCTTGCACCTGGCCTCATCAAAAGGCTATTTGGAGATCGTAAAGAATCTGTTGAGGATCAACAAAGAGTTGTGTCGTGAGGAGGACCAGAGTGGAAGGATTGCTCTTCACTGTGCAGCCATGAAGGGTAAGATTGATGTTGCTCGAGAACTGATCGAAGCATATCCAGAGACAGCTTCAGTGCGGACGCAAAGAGGTGAGACTATACTCCATCTTGTTGTCATGAATAACCAATTCAGAGCTCTAGGGCCTTTGGTTGGTTTTCTCATAGACCAAAACCTGGACACGAGAGAGTTCTTCAACTCCCAAGATGAGTTTGGTCAAACCATATTGCATCTTGCTGTAGATCTGCAGAATTTTCAGGTAAGCACATATATTTTGCTTAATTTGCTGGACTATATAACATGTACAAATTGTTGTTTGCTTGTACATAACAATTTCATTCTTGATGCTATATAGAACTTGTTTTTTTATCAGTAACAAAGCAGGAAATTCTAACCTAATCTAGCCTAACCTAACTCTCAACTTACACTTTTGGTATTTGAACCTTTGGCCTCTAAGAGGGGAGAGAGCTCTTTGACCACTAGGCCAACCCCTGTGGGCGATATAGTAGAACTTTTATGGGTTCTTCTACTGTAATTTAATAGAGAGGTACTACATAATTTGTGTGCAGATGGTGAAGTTGATAGTGAATGACACAAGTGGGAATGTGAACCTAAACGCCACAAACTCAGCTAACTTAACAGCACTGGATATGGCAGTGCTAAGAAGGACAGCTGATAGGTCAGTTGATTCCAAAGACATAGAAGATGTACTTAGAGCAGCTGTAGCAGGTGGTGGCAATTACAATCGAGCTCAAGATCATCGGGTTCAGATCACTGGTGGCAACAATTCAAACCAAACCTTAACGAGGTCTGCGTCATCATCTCATTTAGATCCAAATAAATACGAGGTAAGGTTAAGCGCGGTAATGATGATAGCAGCGCTGCTTGCAACACTATCTTTTCAGGCAGCACTCAATCCACCAGGCGGTGTATGGCAAGATTGGGGAAATACTAATACCACTATACATTTATCTGGAACCTCCCTGCACTCACTCTCATTGTCAGCCCGAACGAGCCTTTACATTTATAACTTACTCCTGACACACGTCATCCATGACGTCTCAGGATTGAGCCCTGTCAATACAAACGTGAGAGACGAAAACAGAAACATGCCAGGGAAATCTATCAGCAGAGAATTGTATGCAGACAGCTTCTTTGCATTCATCCACGCGTGCGGCTCGTGCTTCTTCTTTTCTATATTTACTCTTCTATACATGCCAATGGTTCTATACATGCATGGTTCTAGTAGGTTCCGGTTCTATTTTCTCTATACCATGTTGTTTTGTGGCCTGATGTCTGCCATGGACGCTTTCTTCAGCGGGGTTGCTCTTGTCACAGACACACATGTTTCTATTTGGTTGTTCATCAGTGGTATCCTCTTGACAATGATGGTCGTTGTTTTAGCCATTTTGTTAATCACTTCTGAAAGGAAATGGAATTTCTTGACATTGTGTGCCAGCAGATTGAGGACTAAAACGTGGCTCAGACCGAAGAGTGTTGGGTTCATCGTGATGCCTGTAACTACTATCTTTTTGTCCTACGCTTTAGATGCAATTCGTCATCACCATGGCTCGGAGCTAGGGAGCAGTGGAGCACCATGAAATGACATGCTCTAGCAGTCTAATGATATGATTCTTCACAAAAGTAATAATATGGTTGCTCAATGTTTTTACCTATTCTTGGGAGGTGATCTTATTGTTTATAATATACAGAAACTGATGCTTAGAACTTACGCAGAATTAAGCATGAAAATTAAGGACTAAAGATTGTTGGAAGCAAATCTCTTTTGAGAAGAGCTCCTCCAAAAAGAAGGGTATGCCACTTGATACAACGAGAACACGGTATTCTTTAGTAAAAGGCGAAAGAATAGTTCGCTGTGTACTCGATGCGCGGCTGCTTGAAAAATTCATATAACTTCCTTCCTTTCTATACTCAGCTTCGCGTCTCAAGTTCCATCTTCTAGCGATGTGGGACAATATAATGAGCTACACATTCCTTTTGGGCCCATTATTAAGTATTACTATACAGACCTGGTCTGTGGTTCACACTCAACATAATCAAGATAAGAAAACAAATACATGTCACAAACTTAGTTTTTTTTTTTTTTTTTCTGTCATCAAGTTTCTATACTTTGATTTACTAGAAAAGAAGAGTTCAATTGTAGAGAAAATGGATCCCAGATTGTTTGAGGCAGCTCGCACAGGTGACACCGTAGCCCTGGAAGAAATACTCGACGATGACCCTTTGATCCTCCACCAAGAAATACTCACTCCTTCTGACTCTCCTCTCCATGTTGCTTGCTTGCTTGGCCATGAAGATTTTGCAAAAACTGTAATGGAACACAACAAGGATCTAGCACTGGAGAGGAATCAACAAGGCTTCACTCCCTTGCACTTGGCATCATCAAAGGGCTACTTGGAGATTGTAAAGGACCTGGTAAGGATCAACAAAGAGATGTGCCTTGTGAAAGATCAGAGTGGAAGGATTGCTCTTCACTGTGCATCAATCAAGGGAAAGACTGATGTTGCTCAAGAACTCATCAAGGCATATCCAGAGACAGCTTCAGAGAGAACGCTAAGAGCTGAGACTACTGCACCTTGCTGTCATTAGTAACCAGTTCGAAGCACTAGAGCCTTTGATTAGTCTTCTTAGAGATCAAAACCTGGAAATGAACGACTTCTTGAACTCCCAAGACGAGTTTGGTCAAACTATACTGCATCTTGCTGTAGAGCTGCATAATTTTCAGGCAAGCACATATATTTTTCTTAATTGGCACCTCTTAGTATATATATAGCAATCAACCTTACTTATATAAAAGTAAGGGGTCACCTTTATGTAGCAAAGGAGCTCATTAATTGGTGGAGAGATAAAGGTAGGTACTATACTACTGTTAGGACTTGAATCCTAGTCTAAAAAGACCAGAATTTTAGTACTTGACTACTGGATCAACCAGCTTTGGCGACACCTCTTAGGCTCTTATACTCTCATTTGCTTCGTCATCACATAGTAGAAGTGATATAATGTGTATGCAGATGGTGAGGTTCATAGTGAATGGAACAAGTGGGAATATGAACCTGAATATCACAAACTCAGCCAACTTAACAGCACTGGATATGGCAGTGCTAAGAAGAACAGCTGATTCCAAGGACATAGAAGACGTACTCAGAGCAGCTGCAGCAGGTGATGGCAATTACAATCGAAATCAAGACCATCGAGTTCATATCACTGGTAGCAACAATTCAAACCTAATCCTATCCAGATCGTCCTCCTCCTCATCATCATCATCTCATTTAGATCCAAAGAAAGACGAGCTAAGGCTAAATGCAGTAATGGTGATATCAGTGCTACTCGCAACATTATCATTTCAGGCAGCACTCAACGCACCGGGCGGTGTATGGCAAGATTGGGATAATACTAATAGTAAAAGCGGATCCACAACAGAGCTTCAAAGCAGCAGAATCAGCAATGTTTATGAAGTGATCTTGGGACATCCACTCTCACTGTCAGCCCCAATGAGCCTTTACATTTATAACTTACTCCTGAAATACTTCACATACGAAATCTCACAGTTGCGCCCGTTAAACATAAACGTGAGAGACGAGAACAGACACATGCCAGGGAAGTCCATCAGCAGAGAACTATATGCACACAGCTTCTTCACATTCATCCAAGCTTGCGGCTTTTGCTTCTTCTTTTCAATAACTACTCTATTAATCATCCCATTGGTTCCATATATGCATTGCAGTGGTAGGTTCCATGTTTATTTTCTCTATATCATGTTGTTTTGTAGCTTGAAGTTTGCCATGGAAGCTTTCTTGAGTGGGATTGCTATGGTGACAGACACATGTTTCTGTTTGGCTACTCATCTCTACTTCCTTCATTACAATCGCGATCGTTGCATTAGCAAGTTTGCTGATAACTTGTGAAAGGAAATGGAACTTGTTGACATGGATGAGTAAGAAGATTGCATTGTGTTGCAGCAGATTGAAGACTAGAAAGTGGCTCACCAGGGACAATGTTGCCTTCGCTTTCCTGCCGTTGTTTTGTATATTTTTTTCCTACGCTTTAGATGCAATTCGTCGTAACTATGGTAATGATATGCCCTAGCACAATGTCTGTTGAGAATAGCAAGCATCCATTAATATGGTTTGTGTCAGAACTTTGAAATAGAGAAGCAATAGAGAAGAAACAAGGGCAAATTTTGAAAGTAGGAATCAGAAGATTAAACAAAAAAGAAAAGAAGAGGAAAGCAACAAAAAAGAAATCAGTAAGGACTAACTAAGATCTCATACTTTTAGCATTGACTTTCAGCATATTGAAACTAAAGTAGAGAGGTTTCAGCTTAGCAATAAAGAATATGACGCAGTGTAGTAGGTTACAGCAGGTACATATAGAATACACATGCCAGAGAGAGGAATCAATCTGGTCTGGGATTCGAATGCACTCGACCTAATCAAGATGAGAAGGTAGATATAGATACACACCAGAAAGAAGAATCAATCTGGTATATGGAGTTCAAACTCAACCTAATGAATATAAGAAGAAGAAAAACACTGTTTGGGTCACAATCTTGATCCTATATAAAACCGTGAAGACAAATATGTAAATCACAAACTTGATCCTCTTTTTCCAGTCATCAAGTTTCTCTCTAGCCATATATTTCCAAGAAAAGAAGTCAACGGTAATGGAAATGGATTTGAGGTTGCTTGAGGCAGCTCGCCAAGGAGACACCAGAGCCCTGGCACAATTACTCAATGAAGAGCCTATGATCCTGTACCAAGTAACACTCACTCACTCTAACTCCCCTCTGCATATTGCTTGCTTGCTTGGCCATGCAGATTTTGCAAAATTGTTGATGGAGCGCAACAATGATCTAGTGCGAAAGACGAATCAACAAGGGCTCACTCCCTTGCACATGGCCTCGTCGAAAGGGCACGTGGAGATCGTAAAGGACCTATTGACGATCGACGAAGCGATGCGCCGCAAGGGGGACCAGAGTGGAAGGTTTCCTCTTCATTGTGCAGCAATCGAAGGAAAGATTGATGTTGTTAAAGAACTCATTAAGGCATATCCGGAGACGGCTCTAGATAAAACGCCAATCGGTGAGACTGTACTGCACCTTATTGTCGTTAATAACCGGTTCGAAGCACTAGAGCCGTTGGTTGATTTCCTCAAAGGCCAGAAGCTCAGAGGCCGGAAGCTGGACTTGAAAAAAGAGTTCTTCGACTCAAAAGATAATTTTGGTCAAACTATATTGCATCATGCTGTAGAGCTGCAGAATTTCGAGGCAAGTTTTTATTTTTATTTTTTTTTATCACCAACGTATACCAACTACCAAGATTTGGGCTCAAAACATCCTTTCTAATTTAGAAAATATTTTTTTAATAGGCATGAAATCCAATATAAATGTTTTTTAAAAATACAAAGGGATGGTTTAATCTTAACCATCTAAATCTGAACCGGGTCAGATGACTCGCGGATGACTTGCATCCGACCCGCATGTTCTGACAACCCGTGTCCCCGACCTGCGTATTCTGGTAATAAAATGTTTGTGATTTAGTAATAAATTGCTCATGATTCAACGATAAATGTTTTGTTTTGCACTAAAATGATAAATTGTTTATGGTTTGGTGATAAATTATTCGTGATTTAGTGGTAAATGTTTTTTTTTTGCACCTAAGTGATAAACTGCTTGTGATTTAATGATGAACTTCTTGTGATTGAGTAATAACTTGCGTTAAACGAAAATTGTATGTATGTAACTATTACCAATTGTATTTTGAGGGAGCATTTATACCTTAACTTAAACCTTTTTAATATTGTCATAAAACTTCCTACCTTGAGAAAGATGCCCAACAGCTTGGATGGAGAGAACAAGAGTTAAAAAAAGAAGAAGATAAAAGTATGAGCAGATACCACCGTTGCTTGCACTTGAACCATGATCTCAAGGACTTACCATCAATTGGACAATTTAGTATTTGCTTGGGTTCTTTTGTTGTAATTTGATGGTGAAGCACATTGATGTGCAGATGGTGAGGTTCATAGTGAATCAAGCAAGTGTGGATGTGGACCTGACTGTCAGAAACTCAGCCAACTTGACAGCATTGGAAATGGCAGTGACAAAAAGCGCATTTATCGGGTCAGCTGATTCCAAAGACATAGCAGATGTCCTACTTATGGTGGCTGCAGAAGGTCGTGGTGGCAACTACGACCGATATCAAGACCACCGAGGTGGCAACAATTCAAACCAAACCTTATCCAGGTGGTCATCATCAACTCGTTTAGGGCCCAAGAAAAATGAAGTAAGGATAAACGCGGTAATGGTGGTGTCAGTGATGCTTATAACATTATCATTTCAGGCAGTACTTAACCCACCAGGCGGCGTATGGAAAGATTGGGGAAATACTAATACCAGAGAAGAGGGAAGCATCAGTAGCAATGAGGAGGATTTGGCACCATCTCCTTCTCCTAGCCCCCTAGCTCCCCTGCAATCACCCTCACTGTTTGCCCGAATGAGCCGTTTCATTTATACCGTTGTCACGGAACACTTCATTTAGGCCGACGAGAGAGGCCAAATGATCAGACGCATGCCAGGGAAATCTATCAGCAGAGAATTGGATGAAGGCATCGTCGTTTCATACATCCAAGCTTGGGGCGTATGCTTGTTCTCATCATTAACTACTCTTATAGTCGTGATAATAGATCCACATCTGCCGGGTTCTGATGGGTTTCAGCTCAATTTTCTCATTTTCATGTTGGGTCTTGGCCTGATAAATGCCATGGACGGTTTCTTTAAGGGGATTGCCATGGTCACAGACCCATATGTATCCACAGATTTATTGAAACTCACTTTCTCAAGTTAACACTGCCAAAACTCACTCTCTTGGTTACGGGTTAATTACTAAAAGTGGACACACAACAAAAAGAGTAGGAGCAGATGAAGTTGTACGTTTCCTCTAGATGCAGTGTAAAAACATCAGCGAAGAAACAAGAAAGAAACCATTAAGGACAAATGTTTCATACTCTGAGCATTGAATTTTCAACATATTGAAATTAAAGTACAGGTTCCATGAACCTTCAAGCCATTTTTATCAGTCTAGCAATAAAGAACAGAACATAGTGTAGTATGTAATAGCAGTTACCTATAGAATATACATACCAGAGAGAAGAATCAGTCTGGTCTGGGGTTCACACTTAATCAATATAAGAAAAAAAATCATATGTCACAATCTTGATCCTAACAAAATTATAAGAACAAATACATATGTCACAAACTTATCCTCTCTTTTTTCTGTCATCAAGTTTCTCTCTATCCTTAGATTTCCAAGAAAAGAGGGCAACGGTAGAGAAAATGGATCCCAGATTGTTTGCTGCAGCTCTCGGAGGAAGCACCGCAGCCCTGGCACAATTACTCAATGATGATCCTCTGATCCTGCATCAAGTAACACTCACTCCCTCGGACCCTCCTCTCCATGTTGCTTGCATGCTTGGTCATGCAGATTTTGCAAGATTGTTGATAGAACACAACAAGGATCTAGCACTGGAGAGGAATCAACAAGGCTTCACTCCCTTGCACCTGGAATCATCAAAAGGCTACTTAGAGATTGTAAAGGCCCTGGTAAGGATCAACAAAGAGATGTGCCGTGTGAAAGGATTGCTCTTCATTGTGCAGTGACGAATCAAATATTTTAGAATTCTTCTTTAACGTGCATCAAGACACGGTCGTTCAAGTAATATAAAAACGGTAAAGTACCGGTCGATCTCTCAAGGAGAAGCAGACAATCACAAATTTATCTAATTCGTTACTTAAGCTATCTCTGACAATTGGTTACGAAAATTGTCAAACAAA
>JAYMSW010004108.1:0-11350 GCA_036897725.1 Erodium texanum
AGATTCATTTTAGGGTTTTTGATATAAATGGGCCAAGGCAAATGTGGTAGGTTAAGTGGGTTAGAGTTATATTTTGTTACAGATAGATTATATGTACTATTGGGCTAGATTCATTAATGGGTTAAATTTAATTAAAATAAAAAATAACTAACATATTAAATATTACAATATTTGTTTTATATACATAATTTATCTTATAAAAGTTAAAAATAAACATAAAATAGATATCTGATTAATCCCGATTAGTCTCGATTAATCTTTAAAGGTCATGTCTGGCCAACTAACGTTTAGCAGTTTTTACAACCTTGGTCATAACAAATCTGCCGTTATTTGGTACAAGGTGGATAGTTGCATCAAGATTTTACCATCTATTTTTTTGGTTCACTCCTGCTGAGAGTATTCTTCGGCGAGGATTCAAGTCAAGGTAAAGATCTAGTATCTAGGGCAGAGAAGAGAAGAGAACTCTATGTACCGACGTACGCATCTAGCACATATAGCACTAGTATGTGTAACTGTACATTGGCTAATACATTTGAAAACCGTTAAAATACCTTTTAGATATTCAACATTAGTAGAGTGCAACTGGTATTGCTGATGATTGAAAAAAAAATGAGTTGACTATTTGCATATTCAAACAGACGAGGAAATAAGTGATTGTTGTCCAACTCTGATCCAATATGTCCTAGTCGGGCCAACTTTACCCTAGTTAGGCAAGACGGGAAAGGCGACTCGATTACAAGTCTGAAGACTATGGAAACCAAATCAAGTAGAACACGAAGTGGAAATGTATGGCGGTGAATCGTGTGATATGTGCTAAAAGATGAGGGTAGATTGAAGATCAATGCAGGAGGGAGAGAACAGGTTAAAGATGGACACATAAGAGAAATAATATAGGATGAAAAGAGTAGGTTCTAGATAGAAATTTGCGTGAAAGAAAAAGGAAAATAATATGGGACGACGTGAATGGTGAAACTTATATGCCTCTATGAGTGTGAAATTCATTTTACGGTTTTTGATATAAATGGGGTAAGGTAAATGGCGTAAGTTAAGTGGGTTAGAGTTGTTCTTTGTAATAGATAGATTATATGTACAATTGAGCTAGATTCATTTATGGGTTACATTTAATTAAAATAAAAAATAACTAACATATTAAATATTACAATATTTCTTTTTATATACATAATTTATTTGATAAAAGTTATTAAAAATTAAACATAAAATAAATACCTGATTAATCCTGACTAGTCTCGATTAATCTTTAAAGTTCATGTCTGGCTGACTAGTCTAGAGTTGCATTAAGGTTTTACCATCTGTTTTTCTGGTCACTCCTGACGAGAGAATTCTTGGGAGAGGATTCAAGTCAAAGTAAAAATCTGATATCTAAGACAGAGAAGAGAACTTTAGGTACCGACATATGCATCTGACATATATATCACTAGTACGTGTAACTGGACATTGGCTAATACATTTGAAAACCATTAGAATAATTTTTAGATATTCAGCATTAGTAAAATGCAACTAGTACCGCAGATGATTGAAAGAAAATGAATGAGTTGACTATTTACACATTCAAATAAATAAGGAAATAAGTGATTGTTGTATTGCAGTTTCAAATACATATATAATTTAGATAAATGCTATGAAAATTTGACTTTTAAGAAATTAAAATAGACGAACATTAACTTCAAATAGAAGAGCTACAATATTGACAAATACTTTAAATACTCTTTCCTTCCAAATTTTTCTCTCTTCTATAAACACCTATTTAAGCACTTAATGGGTTTATCATTGTAAATGTTCTTACACATACAAATACATACGCCTATACATTATACATACAGTATTTCGGCAAAATCAACAAAAAGAAGAAAAGACTCAATGGGCTTCGAATTTGAGCTCTTACAATAGTAGTAGGCCTCATCTTCGTTTCGGACACATTATCCTATTGAATTATTATTATTGTAACTTGTAAGATTGACTAATCAAAATGGAAAAGAAAAGCAAACCACAAGATGACGTTATACATTGGGAATATAAATTTAACAAATAATTTTTTAGAAACAAAGAAATTGAACAAACTAATTGGGAAGATAAAAATAATAATTTATTGTTAAATTAGTTATGCATTAATTATTTTTTAATTTATTTCCGAAATATATTCATAAAATATATACTACTTATTGACTAGTTTATCATTTTTTTTTTAAAGGTTTTACACTTCATAGTTATTTGGATTATAGTTTAATATTTTTTTTTGTTTATAATCTTAAACAGTGCCATAAACATTTTGTTTAAACGTGTAATTATATTCAGCCGTTTTATCAATTTTTTTTTTTTTGACAAACCGTTTTATCAAATTTAGTTAAGCTCGGAATCAACACTTACAAATAATACAACATTTTGTCATACATTACTTATATATTTTCTTTTCGTACGTCACTTGTAATGTAATTATTATCCTATACTTAAATATTGGTATGAAATCATAAAGTTTAATTTTGTCGTATTCTTATATATATTTAATGATTTAAAAATACGATTTTGTTGTTTATTTGTACAAGTGTAATAAGTTTACGTCATTCTTTTAAAGTCACGATATTTTGCCATAAAAAACTATATATATTTATGGAATCTGTTAAACCATTATAAAATAATATTTTTAGCGAACAATCATAGTGAATTGTTGATCAATAATATTTTGTATGGATAAATGACCATTCTTTTCACTGTTTAAAACTTTCATCCAAAACTAGAATTCATGAGGTTGATGTGGCAATTTTTACGCACCATGTTATTGAAACGAGCTCTTATAATATGCACAATAATTAAGCATTCCCTTAGTTAATTAGAGATGGAGAAACATTTGATTGCATCCAAAAATCATGCACCTTAATTTAAACCCTTGTTAATTATTGATTACCAGATATAATCCAAAACATAGTAACTGTCACGACACAAAGAAAAATGCAAGCAATGGAAGGGTGTGATAAAGAGTCAAGCACCATCTTTTTAAGCGCCCGTTTCCATGCAAAAGCTTGAGCTTACCCATTCGTCTCTCCACCATTATATATATAGCTACATATTTCATCAAGATATCAACAACAATGACAAAGAAGAAGAAGAAGATACCACATCCATTTACGGGTTAGTTCTGATTATTTATACATATAGCTTCTTTCTCATGTTTTGATATGATTTACTCATGCATGTTTTCATCTTAATCTTCTGCAAATTTTCTTCCAAGTTATCATAGTATCTACTATATATTTATCGTTCGTGCTAAAGGTGTAAGGGTAAGGCCATCAGGACTGCCGGCTCGTGTTAACTCGTTAGCATTGGTGTTGACGAGTCGTTAGTACTGGTTAGCATCAGTGCTAACGTAGTATGGTCTCTCCACTAAGAGCCGATGTCAATGCGGTCACCAATAAAAGGCCGACTCGTCAACGTCTCTCTCCTTTCTGCTTTGTCTTTTTCTTTTGGGATAAGTACAAATACATACTCTCTTCGACATTTCATTTGCAACAACTCTCTGCGATCGACTTTTTGTGCCAATACCTCACCTAAGATTACCTTCTCATTGCAAAAACTCATCTAAAAGTCCTATTTTCTATTACAAAACACTAACTCTATTAAATTTTTTGTGTAAAATGTCTAAAATGCCCCTCACAATTTATCAGAATTTCACCCTAACATTGATCCTAACCCTAACCTTAAACCTTAACCCTCTATTGCCAGCCACCAACCGTCGGCCACCCACCACTGACCTCCGGCCACCAGCCGCTGGGCACCCACCGCCGGCCATTCTTAGGGTTTAGTTTAGGGTTGAAAGGGGTACTTTTGTCATTTTTGAAAAAAATCAACCATTTTCCATCTAAATTGACGGAGAAGAGACTTGTTGCAATTTAAGGTCATTTAGGATGCGTATTTGGCACAAAAGGTCGATTGCGAAGAGTTGTTGCAAATGAAAGGTCGAAGAGAATGCATATTTGTATTTACCCCTTTTCTTTTTTTGTGCTTGAGCACTAGTGCTAAGGAGGAAATACCGATGAACTTGTTTTTACCAACATTAGTGCCACAACTTGACCCCACTAGTGCTGATGTGACAGAACCAACGTATGTGTTTCCGGTGTCCTTGCCTAAAGAAAATATGTTTTCTTTCAACATACCAACCCAAAACTTTTAGTCTCGAATATGATGTTACGGTCCTCAAATCCTAATTCTCAATTGCGTAACATCTGAACAATTTTTTATGATCTTGGTTTTGAAACCCAGCATGATCAATCTTTGATTCATTATTTGGTTGGAAGGAAATATATGGGTTTTTGTTTCACCACTGCGTGTAAAAAGAAAAAAAAAATGGAAAGTTGACTATTTTCACTATATCTGTTATTACAAGTGCTTTGTCATCAGTAATGTTGTTAAGAAATAAAGATTAAAGATAATTAATAAACATGTGTGCCCAGGAACAATGGACGTGACCGCAGAGTGCAGGATTTTCCACGAAGAGGACTTAATTAGGGAAATGGAGTCCCCTTGTGCTTGCGATGGAACCATTAAGGTAAATAAATATATACTTAAGTTACGATAAAAACAATGTTTTAATTAGAAGATTGGTTTTGTCTGCAGCCTGCTCACAGGAGATGTGTGCAACGTTGGTGCAATGAGAGACAAAACATATTTTGTGAGATTTGTTTTCAGGTTCCAAACAAACTTTTCTTGATCCAACTTTGTTCGGTGTAATTAATTTTCATTTTCATATATATTTTTGTTTAAGGATAACTATATAAACTAACGGTGAACTTAACATTGTTTTGCAAAAACTAATGTTAAATTATTGGGTTTGTAAAAAATACTGTTCATGTATTGCAAATGTCTGCAAACTGATTAACACCGTTAATTTTTTTTTATGAAATGACTATTCCACCCCCCTGCCTCTGATTTGAGAGTAGGGTTTTAGGGTTTGTTTCGAGGAAGATGATAGTTTTAGGGTTCAGATTTAGGGAGAGGGTAGTGTAAGGTTCGTTATATAGGGTTCGAATAGTTTAGGGTTTTACTTTCGGAGATTGGTATTTTAAGGATTTCTAAAAATATTGGTCTGAAAACTGTCAAATTTAACTGATTGCAAACAGAAAAATTCTTTACCGGTACATTTTGCTGATCACCTAAAATGATCGATACTTTTTATACATATTTATTTCGTCACCATTACTTTTTACAATGAACCCATTTGTTTACCTCATGTGTAGAGGTATCAGCCAAACTACACAATCGAATTGCCCCGGCCACACACATAATTCCATGCCCTAATCACACAATTGTTCAAATCAGCAGGCAATCTCTATAACTCGACCGATCTATATAGCTTAATCAAGAATTAATTGCTTAAGTATATAATTTAATTGATCATGCAGGGATGGATGGGCATTTTCGGGAACACCTAATGATGTGTATCAACTCCAACAACAAACAGCAGCACACAACCCTCAACCTACCAATTTCATCAGAAACTCTACCACTTTCAGAGTCGCACTTTTCGTGGTACAATTGTTTTAGTTTATATTCATGTTTGGAGCAACTATAGTTACATATTCACTTTCACCTTTCACTAATACATACTTACCCAAAATCACCTTTCGTGGTATAAATACCCCTCCACCTTTCATAATCCTACAAAAAACCCGTTTTCCATCCATTTTGGATGGAACAGTAACTAATTTTTTAAAAAAATACCCAAACTACCATTGTAAACCCTAAAACCAAACCCCAAACGGAGGTGGTGGCCGGCGGTGGCAGCGGCCGGAGATGGCCGGCAGTGGCGACGACATTAGGGTTGGGTTAGGTTGGAGTTAGGGTTTAGGGTTGAGTGGTAAGTCCATGAAAATTTGATGGATTGTGAGCGGCATTTAAAACATTTTATATGGTGAGGTTAACAGAGTTTGTCATTTTTAATGGAAGTTGGGGTTTTTTGTTGTAGGTTTATGAAAGGTGGAAGGATGTTTATATCATGGAAGGTGTCTCTTTCATATTTAGCTGGGATTGGTTTGCATTATTGGACTGGTACACTATGTTCTATAAGTAAATACTTACAATCTTCGTTGCCTTTTGTGAGATCAATAATGTTACCTGCAAACTGCAGCTCTTGGCAATTATGGTGGTTGCTATTAACTCGAACATGAGACGCGATGATCATAAATTTTACTATGTAAGTCTGATACATAATATCTTGTACCAAAAAACAAAAGGACGAATGTTAGAACCTATACAACTCAAAAGCTCGAGGTGATGGGTGGAGGCTTCATTATTAATCAATTATTTTCTCCATATACTTTCAACGTGTGATACACTTCAACACTTCCCCTCATGTATAAGACTGGACTTCTATACATGAGCCATAACATAACTGGATATCTGCATATGAACCGGAGACCATAAGGTGGAGGTGACAAACGGACCGTGGGCCAAACCAGATTTGCTCTGATACCATGGGTTGGATAGGATTTTGACATAGTATCAGAACCTGATTAATTTCCTCACATATTTTCAGTATGAGATATACTTCAACAACTGACCAGCTCATTAGATCCTAATATGATTGTCCAGTCATTCATATTTTATGAGAGATTTGTATACAAATTCGTACCCATGACTATATAGTGCCCAATCTCACTATAGAGTTAATTTGTTATATAATTTGTTTCAGAGTTTACTAATTAACAACTCATGGTGGTGATGAAACAGCTAGCATTTGCGATGATTGTGCCGATCTACATCATAGCTGGTGTAACCAATGTCATGAGGCTCGTCAGAGACGGCTTGCCTGTTAGTACTCTAATTCATGTAGTTTTAGTGACTTAATAACTTGATCATACTCTGACGTGTTAGATTTGACTGACTAATTTGCAAAGCTTGGTGGAAATGTTTGGATGCCTAATGCTACACAAGAAAGGCCAGATGTTGCTATTGCCTTAACAACTCCGGCAAGGTCAGGGCAGCAAGGTAGAGATTTGGAATCTGCACTAGCATCTGAAGAGCTTACATAGATCAATGGCTGTCTGGAGATTGAATTTGATGCTTTATGTACTAGGTATCCATGAACAACATTGGATAGGTGTTTGCCTTTTTATCATCTGTCCTTGGATTTGCATATATATTGTTGTACCAATGTTCCACTACTAAATAATGGTCCAACCATGCTTGCTAGTATATCCATATATTGTATATTGCGTGGTCAATACTACATCTACATGTTGTATGTATCAATGTTTAATTTGGTATTAAGATTTGAAAATTATAACACTTGATATAAAGAAATTACAGTAAAAATTTTTTTTTTTGAATTGTATACCGTCTAAAATCTAAGGTTCAACTTAACTCATGTTGACATGAGATACTAATAACACCCTTCCTTACAATTTCACATTAACTCGAATATGCCAATATCAAAACCTTAAGAATGCAATCTTGGTTGATAGAAGTGTCCTTATTTCGTTGAGCGTTTGATTCTGTTGGTTATGTGGATCTTCTGGGGAAGACATATTCCATCTTTTCATTAACTCGAGGTTCTGCGTCTTTATTAGAGCCTGGTGGGGCGTTTCTAGAGTGCTTCCATCATCTCCAGGTCTCTTCCTCTCTTCTTGACCCTCTCTTTTCGGCTCTCTACGACACCATAAGATGTGGATGCTTACCGGTCTGTTGAATCTTTGGTATATTTGGAGGGTTCGTATTGACAGTGTGTTCAGGGGACGTGTTTTTGGTAGATCCCTCGATTGTTCTTGGACAGGTTCAACACTCTGTTTTTGCAGAGCTAGGCGCTTTTGGTAGAGAGCTCAGCTTGACCGCTTGGCTCCACTCACCCGCTACTGCTCTTCTTGACGATCCTGGGTGATTGGCCCCCTTCTTTTAGTCACTCTCATCTCTCCCTCCTTTTCTTTCTCTTTCCCGTTTTGATGGGTCTTCTCGACGATCCTGGGTGATTGGCGCCCTTCTGGTGAGTGATTCTTTCGGGGTCATATCTTGGGGCTGATCCACCGCCAGTCTCTAGGGGGGGGCTCGGATTGCGCAGCCTCTCTGCGGCTGGAGGATCCACCATGTGCTCCCCTGTATCGTTGTTCGCTTTTCCATCTTCGGGGTTTGGGTTTGGAGGGTCTGATGTTTGAGTTACTCTTGCTTTCTCCTTTCTCTCAGCTTTCTATACATTGCACTCGTTTCCTGCAGCTTGTGGCTCCCACCGCAGTGTTGATTTTATTTATATATATGCTTCTTTCTAATAGAAAAAAAGAGAAAGAAATGCAATCTTAATACTAATCAAGAAAGTCAAATGGTATTGTACCCTTAAAACTATATAAGTAAGACTGACTCTAATTAATACTTAATAGATGAAAATTAAAATATAAAAAGACACTCTTCTTACACGAGTATTCATGTCTAAAATCTGAAGTTCAATTCAACTCGTGTTGACATGAGATACTATCACCCTTCCTTATACAAGGATTCATATTAGGTCGGACTCTCCAAAAAAACAATGTATCAGTCATTGGCCCAAGGGGTGCAGGTCGAATATTAAACTCTAATTCAATCTAAAAGTTTGGTTCATTAAAAATATCAAGTTGATGAATAGAAGTTTTAAAATGTTTGTTAACCAGTAAAGAGATGCACAATTTTTACAGCCGACTAAAAATGACACCTACATTGAGTAGACAACCGTTATTGTAAAAAGAAAAAAGACCACCATAAACCTATAAAATAAGTAAACTAGTATTTACAAACACAAATTTATTAGCTGCAAAAATGGTTGTTGTAGATAATACCGTTAAATTACCCTATCAAACTCAAGAATGGTGATATCCAGCTTTGACTAATAGGAATAAAGAAAAAGAGACACAAGTCCCACTTAAAGACAGTTATGAAATCTCATATGAAACCATGTTCTTCTTTTCCCATTTGATGTATGCAAATGGGACAGATACCCTTAAATCTAGGGCACATGGCATGTTAGAAGAAAAGGTCTTTCCTTTATTACTTCTTTATTCACTGTCTCTCTTCCCATATCCCAACCCCAATCCATCTCATCTCACAGTCCACATTTAGCCACGTTCTTTGCTTTTGGACCTTTCTGCTTCAAAAAAAGAAAAAGAGAGATAAATAATACTAACTGTTACTTCATGGCTGTAAAATGCATTCTTATTAAGGTTTTGATATTGGCATATTCAAGAGTTGATGTGAAATTGTAAGAACCTTAATTAACATTTTTTTAGGACAACGGACATTAACATGTGTGAGATACGCCGACCAAACATTCCCTTCCATTTCCCATATTCAAGTTGATTAAGACAGATCTAATTGATTGTGACAAACACGTTTTTATAACTTTTATATCATATAGATACAATCGATACCTAGCAGGTCGGTTGTTTGAAAATAGGCATGAGATGGTGGCAAAGGTTAAATGATAACTTTCAAGGTTAAATCTCCTATCGTATCACCAACATTAACCACGAGTAAGCGAAACCGTTTGAATAGCCGATTAAGGTTAATTTTTTTTATGAGAAAAATACAAAAAACAATGTTGAATTAACCTGGGAAAATAGTTTTAGGGTTAGATTTGGGGAAGGTATAATTTAGGGTTTATTTTGGGAGAGTGGTATTTTGGAGATTTCAAAAAAATGGGTCTAAAAACTGTCAAAATTAACTGATTGGAAACGGAAAATTTCTTTACCGATACTTTTTGCTGACCAACTAAAATGAATGTTACTTCTTGAACATATTTATTAGGGACGGTTAGTTTTTACAATTAATCCTTTTTTATTTAGTAACATACTAAAAATCCCATATCGCATCATCAACATTGACAAGCCGATTAAGCCGGTTAAGGTTAAAATTTCTATTTATTGACGTAGTAAAAATCTCATATCGCATCATCAACTTGAGAGAAAACTGAATAGATATTGATAAAAGGGGTACAATTGGCCACTCTCATCAAGAAGGAAAGTAGGTCCAATTCAGTGGAGTGAGAGTAAAATGAGAAACTAGTGAGTGGTGGTGGTACAAATTGAAATTATTAAGAGAATGGTAGGACCCATTAGAAGGGTCTTAAAGTTTAAGGGCACTTGGGACCTCCTTGCTGGGTCTTCCAGTTGTTGTAGCAAGGGCACACGGCCTTGTTGCCATAGAAACCAGGGGGCACACAGAGGCACTTCCTGCAACACTTCTGGCAGAAGAACATGCATGGCTTGTGGTATTGGGTCCTGCTACACCTCCTTGTGCACTGTGAAGGGCACTCTGCTCATTCCACAACACAAAAACATCAGAAATGCTATTTTTGAAGAAATTCAGGTTCTTGCAAAGGGACATTTTTAAGGAACACTTACGGGAGCTCTTGAGGCTGCCAGGTCCGTACCGGTTCTGAAAGAAACAACATAAATGTCATCAAATAAAAAAAAAAAAGAGACATGAATCTCAAGGTCTAGGAAACAAGAGTGGAGCTTTCTTTACCTTGTCCAAGCTTTGACCAAGTTGCCCATTTGAGGCCATAACCTTAATTAAAGCACAAGAAAGCATGACAACAATGTCAAAAATCAAAACCTATGTAACAAAAAAGAAGAAGAAGCAAGAAAGTTTAAGGTTCATTACCATGGTTTGGAGCATGGAGAGGGCAAAGAGGGCCAAGAAGAAGAAAGCAAAGCACTTGGCCATGGTTATGTTATGTTCTAATTTGGTTTGGGACTCTGCTTTGGGCATTGTGGCCTATAAATAGAGACTTGGAAGTTATTGGGTGTGGAGGGGCCTATCCCACGGAATAAGCCCAGATTGATTCAAACTATTTCCACCACCCATATTTACTCTACTTCCATGATTCATAATATCGCTCAATTACTAACATAATGTTGTCGGTCCAACCCATAATCACATTTTCACTCTTATTTAGTTCCATCATCAAATATGACATACTCAACAACAACTTGAGCTAAGCACCTTTATTCATGATACGTTATAATGAATCACATATCTTAATTATTCCAAAACTTTAGATTTGCCATGACAGAGTAAATTGAGAGAGAGATTTCACAGAGGGTTGGTGGCTGAGCATTAAAAAGTTAGTTAAGTAGTTGGGGGATATTTAACACACAAGGAATAAACAATTGATTTATTCATCATCACCATTTCAATTATCACAATATATATATAATCTAACGAATTACATGTTTTAAAATATAAATTTCATTTTAACGCGTTTGACATTAAACTCTCTCTCCTTCTCAACTACAGTAGCAACACCAAGAAGTATAGGAGCTGTTGTTGGTGGGGTGGAGCTGCCGCGCTGCCTCCACCCCCCCCTTGCCCGCCCATGTCC
>JAYMSW010004109.1:0-11349 GCA_036897725.1 Erodium texanum
GTTTATCTACCAAAATTAGGTTTTCTTCTGTCTGTGACGATCTTTCCGTCTAATAAAATCGATTTACTTTTTTTTATAAAAAAAACACTATAAAAGCTAAATGAAACTGTTGCTCTAGGCCTATTGCCATATTAACCCCTAGAAATTATTATTACATAGATTTTTGTAGTATCCAATCCTTTGTAAAGTTTATTTAGAAAATGTGAAGGCCCGCTAAAAATTTGAAGAGCTTGCTGGGCTACATATCATGCACTAATTTCTCTCAAACACTTAAATTTATCGAAAAGGAAAATTCTAATTGAAGAAGAATCTTAAATAGTATAACTTTACATGTTTGTAAAATATTAGCTATATGCATTTTTAGGTTCATATTTTGGTTTAGATTTTAATACAAACACTCTATTAAAATACAAACAAATTGTTTAATCTGAACCATGCATACTCATTAAATCTTACGTTCGGATTTTTCCATCAAAGATGAGCACCACACTCTTTTCTCCACCAGATCAGTTCACCTTGCCTGCCTCCCCTTTTCTCTGAAACTGCTTGTCCCTCCAATCCAATTCAATTCCAATTTTCCCTTTCGTTTCTGTAACGAACCCTAGGTCCACCACCCAAATATCTTTCCCTTCCCCGCCAATCCAGTCCCAACTCTTGATTTTTTTTCATTGATTCGTATTAAGATTTAAGATTCGAACCACACCTTCGGTTTCAGAGTTTGTTGGAGATCGATTTGTGTGGACTCTGTCGGTTTGGTTTCAATTGTTCTTTTTTTTCTATTGATCGTTTTTGGGAAGGAGGGAGATGAGTAATCAGAAGCAGAGGAATTTCCAGATTGAGGCTTTCAAGCACAAAGTTGTGGTGGATCTGAAATACGTCAACAAGACCTGGAAGATTTTGGAGCATGCCATTCATGAGATTTACAATCACAATGCTAGCGACCTTAGTTTCGAGGAACTCTATAGGTTCATTTCTTACTGTTTTTGCATCTAATTTTTGTTGCGTGATTGTTTATATTTGTTTAGCGAGTAAATTGATCATTGGTGCAGACGGTTAGTTTTGATTCGAGGTTTTTGTTGGTTGTAATTTTGTTACAAATATATACATGTTGATGAGTGTTTGGTCTAAATGATTCAGATGATCTTCTGAGTGTTGACCTACAGATAGAGTTTAATTGAGTGTTATTTGTTGGTAGGTTGTAGGTGAAGCTTAGGGTTGGTGGATTAGGGGCAAAATTATAGAGTTAATTTGTTCATTGACATTAAGCAAACCTTTTATAAGTTAGTGTTATGTTTCTGATATTCATTTCTAAAATTGTGTTAATGTTATAATATATGATGGTCCACCATCCATTGCAAGCTCAAGAAAACGAGATTAGCTTCCTTTTTGTTTAAGTAGTCACTAGTCATGTCTTCTTTAACTATAGAATAAGATACATGACTGTGTATTATTTTATATTATTTGAAAGTCTATAAATAGACTTCAACTCCTTCTTGTGCTAGATGACCGTGTATCATGAAGGTAGGAAATGATAAGGTTGCTTTCATTTCCAAAACCTCCAAATTATGTTCTTCAGTGAGTGCTTGTGTGTACTAAGTCTTATGTACATAAAATGCTTATATATAACATGGGTGGAGTTCTTTTATTCTTATTATTATTTACAACAGTTAAGCAGTTATTGGTTGATTTTTTTTATAGTTATTTGTTAATAATAAAGTGCAGTTCATTGGAACATGTTTAGCCCATATTTGAGCTTTTTTTAGTTTGTTGATTGTGATAAGGCTGTTTGAAATGTGACATGTGAAATGATCAAGCACCTCAAAGAATCAACTATAACTTTTCTGGGGTGGTAAAGTCTATTGACTAATTGTATTTGAGCGCTCAATAAATACACTGTCTATTTAGACCTCAATAAATACACGATCAAAGACAAGTTATCATATGATATAAAACAAGTTATCACAAGATTAAAACATGTTATCGCATGATCAAAGACAAGTTATCACAGGATCCAAAACAAGTTATTACATGATCAAAGACAAGTGTTTTTTTATCAACATGATCAAAGACAAGTTATCACAAGATTTTCATGTCTCTCCTTGCTTACAACCACCTCGCCGCCTTCTCTCACTGCCTCGGTTCCATCGTCGGGGCCGATTAGGCTTCTGGTTTTGAAACTTCATCTTCTTGTTAGGGTCAAGAGACGATTTCGAAAGAAACCCATAGAATAATCAGAGCAATCTGATACATTTCCTTCTTCCCCCTTTTCATGATCATCATCTTCCTCGTCGCTCTCAATGTAAAAGCTTTGCTAAGAAACCGAGTCCTTCATCGTCCCAGAAACAGTGTCGTCCAAATTGCCTTGCGTTGCAAAATAAAAGTAAATTCCCAAAATTCTCAATAATCAACACAAAATTAGCTTGAAATTAACTTCAAATAACCAGAGCACATCGATTGGGTTGATTGAAGTAGAACTCCAAATCAAGTCAAATACCAAATTGTGTCACTAAATCGACGAGGTCAAAATAATGAGGACAAAAACAAGTGATTAATTAGCAGATCCGACCGCATAAGCTTAACGATTGAAACTCGATTCGCGCAATCAAATAGCTCTATCTCGAGATTAAAACCAAAGTGATAAAAGAGAGAGAGGAAGAAGATTGTATTGTGTTAGTTTGTGTATTTGTTAGGACCATGAGATCTTATCAAATGAGTGATTGAGATTAGACCGTAAATTTATATTTTAAGTACCATTTGTATTAGATCTCTTGTCTTATACTTTTGCTTCCTAATTTTCCTAGTTAATCAAATTTATCTTTTGAGTCATTCGTTTTTTTAAAAGTTCTTCAGTCCTTTAGACCCGGTTAAAGTTTAAACTATTATAGTGTTACATGTATGAGGCCAATATAATACACATGGTTAAAGTTTAAACTATTTTAGTGTTACATGTATGAGGCCAATATAGTACACCATAACTACACATCCAATATTGGACTTGAGTTTTATTTAAACAATTAGATTATATGCACTAAAAAAAATAATGATTGGGCACCGGGAAAATGAATTGTGAGATTCGGTAATTGGGTTTTAGATGATTAACAATCTCAAACGCTTTAGGTCTCGAGTACCACAGGGTTGGTCCTGATCTTCTAGGTACTGAAGAAACAAATACTTTGGAAATTAATATAATAAAGGGAAAACTCCATAGATTAATTATCAGTCACCTTCATTTTGTAAGATCTAACGACAAACGATTTTTCGTGACAAAAACTATCTCATCAGCGTCATAATCATCATTTAACCATATAAAAAAACCTTATTGCCCTTACACATGAAACAATATAACTTCATTATAAAAATCAAATAAATGCAAATATAATTTTATAAATCTAAATATCTTTCTTTAAAATTCATCTTAACTTTTTGACTGAAAATTTTAATTTTTATCAATGTTTAATGATTTCTAAAATTAAAATATAATAAAATATATATATTTTTTTTAAAAAGGCTGATGATATTAGGATCTTCGAGAAATCATAAGGGTTTTTTCAAAATTTTATTTAATTTGTTATTAGAGTTTTATTTAGAAATCATTAAACTTCATTGATAAAATAAAATAAAATTTTCATTTAAAAAATTAAGATGAATATTTAAAAAAAATTATTCCAATTTATAAAATTGTATTACTCATTATACAATATATTTTATTTATATTTGTTTGAATTTTCAATCAATTTGTATTCTTTTTGAAGTGTAAGGGTAATGAGGTCTTTTCATGTGGTTAAATGATGATTAGCAACATTTTTTTTACGCCCATGAGGTAGCTTTTGTCACGAAAGGTCGTTTGTCGTTAGGTCTTACAAAGTGAAGGTGACCGATAGTTAGTTTCTGAAATTTTCCTTATAATAAATACATAAATAAATATATAAAAGAGAAGGCGAGAAGACGAAAAGATGGAAATAAAAAAAAGATATTTTTGATAACTCATCAAAAAATAATTATTTTTTCTAATTAAAGCACACAAAATAGAATAGTCTATTGGGGCAATATAAGTAGATCCGATCAGTGATCAGGAGGAGATGACTATGATATTATAGTCTATTTGGAAAACTAGAAATCGGAGTGTTTGGAAAGGTGAAACCACTACTCATATAGACATCTTATGTGAAGCAAAGAGCGCTAACTATGTAGGGAATCAGACTCCAATAGAGGTGGAAGCTGAAACTCTGAGGACATCCTTACAATGGGTCAAAGACATGAGTTTCACGCAGGTTATTTTTGAAACTGATTGCTTTATCTTATATAACTTGATGTATCAAACAGTAAACCTTCGGTCTCCTATAAGGACCTTAATTAGTGACTGTCGTAAGTTAGTGTCTTTAATTCAGGACTCTTATTTCTCTTTTGTTAAGTAATCTGCAAAACGTGTGGCTCATAAGTTAGCCAGTTAATCGGTTCTCTATGCTGATCACATTTATGACATTTAGTGACTGTCGTAAGTCAGTGCCTTTAGCTCAGGACTCTTATTTCTCTTTTGTTAAACGAATTTGCGAATCGTGTGGTTCATAAGTTAGCCAGTTAATCGATTCTCTATGCTGATCACATTTATGACATTGTATCGTTGTCGGTAGCTATTCGGCTGATGTAGCACAATAATAATATCGATACCTATTTTCTCAAAAAAAAGAAAAAGAAAAAAGACGTGTTTTAATTTTGGAAAAAACGTAAAAGAGGAAGGGCTATTTAAGGAAAAATATTATTTAGTCATCATCCCCGCCCTGCTCTCGTTTTTCTTTGTAGGTCACAAGAAGATTTGAGCAGCAGCAGTTGTGGAAGAAAACGAAATAGAAATCCACTAGGGTTTATGTTGCTCTTCTGAATCATCGCTCGAAATACCGACTAATAATCTCCGATCAGTTCCTCCTCTGGCCACAGATTCGGCCTTGGTAAGTTCGTCTTCACATTGAACTCACTGTAATCGCTGCTGCTGTTCTTGGTATGCGCATTGGATCCAATCGTTGAAGAACCTTAATATTTCTTGACGAGCGATTTTGTGTACCATGTTTTGAATTTGGCACTCTTTTCAGGGTTTCGGAGGGGTTTACTTTTTTTAGTGTGCTAATTGCGACGGAAATTGCATGTAATGCGCATATGTATATTGTTTGTGAACCCTTGTGCCTTGTGATACTTGACAGATTTGCCTATAAACTTCTATATCTTGATGATCAACATGGCTTAACATTGCCTATCAGTTGAGCTTGTTTTCAAATCAATCCCTACTTTTCCTATCTACTCAAGATTCGTTTTCAGAGCATGTTAAGCTCATTTTGTCCCTTTGGTTCATAATTATTTATATATTTGTTTATTGCTTGTTACTGAGTTCTTCCGCTAATTTCATGTTCATAGTTCTGGAGGTCTGAAGCACTGAGAAATACATATAGTTTCGCCCAACATGGCAAACATAGGGATGGCCAGTATATTGGAGAAGGTATTTATTTTGCTCCCAAGAAGTAGAATTATCTTTCGGATGTATACGTATACAATAACTAAGAATTACACTTTTTCATTAGTAGCTGTAAATGTTGACTAATATGATTATTTTTTTGTAGATGACGGGGAAGGATAAGGATTACAGATACATGGCAACTTCAGATTTGCTAACTGAGTTGAACAAAGAGGGGTTTAAAGCTGATTCTGATCTAGAGATGAAGTTGACAAAAATTGTTCTGCAGCAGCTTGATGATGCAGCGGGTGATGTTTCTGGATTGGCTGTGAAATGGTATGGCATCTTTTATCCTCTGGTATGACTGGATAAATGTTTTGCGCTACATGGTAATGACATGTTTTCTTTGGAGCATGTAGGAGTCAGCGTTTTAGAGTTGTATATCTAACTGTCCTACGTTTAACTCTATTATGTTCTGCAGTGATGGTTCATTTAATGCAACAGCGTTAATGAGGAATAGTTCTCTACTTATGCTAAAAGTACTTCATGCAATCATGAAGGACATGGATTGTGATTTGAGTACAGGCCTTTATTGTTAGTGTTAGTGTTTGAATGGCGTTTGTAGGGAAATGTAACATATGTCTTCAAATTTTAATGTTTGTTAATCTTTTGTTTTGAACATCTCATTGCAGTCTTGCCCCATTGGTGAAGAAGATTAGTGAAGTTCAAGTTGTGGAAATGACTAAACAACTCTCTAATAAGCTGCTAAATGGAAAAGATCAACATCGTGACATTGCTAGCATTGCGCTGAAGACGATCATTTCTGAAGTGACCACTACATCTGGTGCCCAGTCTATTCTTCTTTCTCTCTCTCCACAGTTGATAAAAGGAATCACTGGTTCGGTGAGTTGTTAAAAAAATCATACTACTACAGGCATAGTGAGAAATGTGTCTTGTGTTAGTCAAAACTTCTTTATTAAATAAGTATGCAATGCTTGACATTAATATTGTACCCGTAAGCTCTCCACCAATCCTTATACATGATTATGGAAGAACCAAACTTTAGTCATGAAAGTAATAGGTTTAATTCCCATTTTAAGGTTGTGGGCGAAGTGGCAGAGACCTTGTGTAATCAGCATGAGGTCATTAGTTCCAATCCCCATACATGCTGTTATAGCTGATGCAAAAAGAAAAGAATTGATCAGTCAATAGATCTAGGGTCATGCTCTACATTTTTGACATGATTAAAGAACCCAAAGAAGAACGTTAGATTCATTCTGTCAGGAATCACCCTTGCATATGAGGTATGAGTTCAATTTCCTAGACATTCATTATTTTTTTATTTTGCAAGTCTTGCTAAGAATAAAATAGCAGGAGATGGAAACTTTACGTTGAAGAATGTGTGTTGAAATATATGGAAACACTTCGAAACAATTGTTAGCCATAGTACAGATCTAGTTAGAAATCTCCCGTTTATATAAAGAACCATTGGATCAATTATCAGTAAATGATAACTCAAGTTGTCATCAAGAACCATTTTGGCTTCGTTGCAAGAGGAAAATATTCTCATAATTTTCTCCTTTTTCACTATTTGCAATTTAGCATTCATTGGTATTTCATCGAAAATTCAACAAAGTGCACTTTGCTTGAAATGATCAACTATGACTCATTTGACTGTTTGATTTCGCTTTTTTAAAATCATGAATCTGTCACAATGATTAAGTCTGATTTGATTGTTACTGCACATTTCCGCCAGGGAATAAGCACAGAGATTAAATGTGAATGTCTTGATATTTTATGCGATATCCTCCATAAGTTTGGGAATCTAATGGCAAAAGACCACGAGCTATTATTAGACGCACTCTTGTCCCAGTTGAGCTCCAATCAGGCAAGCACTAGAAAGAAGACTGTGGCATGTATTGGTAAGATATACCTCAAAATTTTCCTATGGGCTGTCTTGATAATTTTTAGTAGGTATTGCTATCCATCTTGTCAATATGGTTCCACCATGTCCAGTTATTTTGGGCATGGAATAATGAGAGTAATAAATAACCATCTCTTTTAGATAAACTTTGACTTGTTATTGTCTTTGCTTAGGTCAATCTGGTTGAATATAGTTTATCTACTTTTTAGTTGGGCACAAACTATGGGTTATGTTTTTATAATTTACGTCGCTATCCATTTTGTTAATCTGATAACACTCTGCCCTGTGGCTTTTATCATGGTGATGGTCTTAAAATTTTCCTTTTCCTGTACTAATGGTTCTTTTCTTTTGCCCCATCATCATTTGGTTTGACCTCATTTTATATAGTTATGTACTTTTAGATGGACAGAAATAAACTGCTTATTTGACATGACAAAATGCTATTTTCTTCAGCATCTCTTGCTTCAAGCCTGTCAGATGATTTGTTGGCAAAGGCAATTGTTCAAGTTGTTCAGAGCTTGAGAAGTAAGAGCACTAAACCTGACATGTCTCGAACAAACATTCAAATGATTGGGGCTTTAAGGTAACTAATAGAATTTTTTTCCCTGTTATATATATAGGGTAACGGGTCATATGGTTTTATAGGCCAATTCTTGTACATATAGAAGTGTTTAGATTGGTAAAGGCCTACTTTCTTGTATGGGTTTATTTGCTAATTTTGTTCTGCCAAAAACTAGTAGTGTGAAATTTGAGGGAGTGTGGTTGGTCAAAGTGCAAGCCTAGCAGTTTTGAAGTTTCCGGAGGATTTGGATTGGTGGGAAGGAGGCCGATGACCAAGTCTGAGTGTTTTACACCCAGAACTCATATGTTTCTTTCCTTTCTATTGCATATTGATGCTAGCTTCCTTCGCTTTTGAAATGCCAGTTAGATAATCTTTCTGACAAAATGAAAAAACCGTCGCATTGAAAATTAATTAATGATTGAGTTTGAGTATCGTTTTTACTTGCCTTCTAACTAAAGGAAGAGCACTCTTACTTGCCTAAAAAACAATTGTTCTTTTCTACTGCCTCCATATGAGAGATTGTTGTATCGTACAAGGCATGCATGTTATGCAACAATGGTAAATTCAGCTGGTGCTGCACTACCTCTCATAATTGTATGCATACAAATCACATAATCCCTCCACCCCAAAATAAGTGTTGGATTTATCTTTTCACAAAAAAAATATTAATTTTGTGCTAGACTTTCCACTCCTTGCCCCAATGTGCTCCATAATCAAGTTGCTTTAACTAACTCATAGAGAGATATTTATTGACAATTCGTGCTGAATTAATTTTTGACTTATTTTCCCCTGTGGACATCAATTTTAGGAAAGTAGGACACTTATTTTGGAAGCAAAGGGAGTGGCATATGCCCTATTAGTGTAATAGTCTTATATATTTTATATTGGCCAGTCAAGCCGTTTCCTACAATTAGAGCCAAGTTCCAATGTTTATTTATCCTTTGATCTTCTCTGATGGTAATATTTTTCCAGTCACGCATAAAAATAATTTTACCTTTTGGAATCGCAAGCATGGTAAATTTTATATGTATATTTCTAACCAGTGGTCTCATGTCAGTCGTTCTGTTGGGTATCGTTTTGGATCCCATCTTGCTGATACTGTTCCGGTTCTGATTGATTACTGCACATCTGCCTCAGAGAATGATGAGGAGCTTCGTGAATACAGTTTGCAGGTATTTTTGTTGATCTTGGTTAAACATTTAATTGCTTGCCTTTTTTTATACTTTAGATACCTAATGTTGTGAAGTTTGATTTGTTCAGTCTACCCTTGCTCATGTGTATTACATTGCAGGCATTGGAAGGTTTTCTTCAAAGATGTCCCCGGGATATGTTTTCATATTGTGATGAAATTTTGCATCTTAGCTTGGAATATCTCAGTTATGATCCAAACTTCACCGATAACATGGAGGAAGATACTGACGAGGAAAATCAAGAGGAGGAGGAGGATGAGTATGTTTCCTCCATCTATGTCTGTTGACAAATATATTCTCTTCTCTTTATGATACATTTGTCTCTTATCGTACCATTTTACAGTGATAGTGCAAATGAGTACACTGATGATGAAGATGTCAGCTGGAAAGTTCGAAGGGCAGCAGCTAAATGCTTAGCGGCATTAATTGTTTCTCGATCTGAGATGCTCTCAAAGTTGTACGAGGAGGTAACTTTGCGTAGTCTATGTACATGTTTATCACACGTTGCACAATCCTCTATTCTCTCTGTAGTTTGTTTTTCCTTAGTGGTTGTCTGACAAATGAATTTGCAGTTAGGAATGATTAGCCTGATTTTGGTTTGAACTTCACATACACACAGAATTCGTAGGTCTACTTTTTAATAATACAGCTTGGTAATCGTGTAATTGACTATTGTTCAGGCTTGCCCCAAGTTGATTGATAGGTTTAAAGAAAGGGAAGAAAATGTCAAGGTGAGTTCAATTCATGACCCTCTCAATCTTTATATTATTTTGTTACTTGCTTGATCAATTAACATTATTATTCTGCAGATGGATGTATTTAACACATTCATTGAGTTACTACGCCAAACGGGGAACATAACGGAAGGGCGGAATGATACTGATAAATCGAGGCAAGTTGATTGAAAGTTTAAATGTTATCACATCCAGTGAATATGTGTGCATGTGTGGTGTTTATTCAGTTGAACTGTTTCTGTATATAAGAGTCGTGTGTGTGTGTGAGAGAGAGACATGTGTGCATACATAAGGTTTTCTGAGGGTAACAAACTTAATAATGTTTTATTTATTATTAGAATAATATTTCCATATGCTCGGTCATTATTAATGCTGTCTTTTCATGTTTAGCCTATAGTTTATGATTTTCTTCCACAATTTTTTAAATGCTTTGAACATAACATGCCTGCCCCTGCTGCATGCTGATAATGAACATACGCAACACCCTGATAGAAGAGGACTGTAGTTTCTTTTGAATCAGAAAAATGTAGACTATCCAGTTATGAATTTTTTTTTTCTCTCAAAAACCATTTAGAGGAGAGCCCTTTGTTTCACATTCACCTTCTGTTTAGAGTTATCAATGGTCCTCTCTCTCTCTCCCGGCATTTCAGTTTTTCTTCTTTTTGAATATCATAAAATGCTGTTGTGATTCTCTATCATTTTTTTTTTTCCTTAAATAATAACCACGGACAAAAACAATGCTTGATGTGAAGGTCTTGCTACTAATATTGTTGAATGCATATACAATTCTGATTTTGTTTTTCATTTTCTTGTAGTCCAAGGTGGCTATTGAAGCAAGAAGTGCCAAAGGTTGTTAAATCACTTAACAGACAGTTGCGTGAGAAATCTATTAAGACAAAGGTAGGAATAACTTTTACCTTCTGGTAGATCATGGATCTGGAATGAATCAACATTGTTGAAGTGCAAGAGAATATATATAAATATAAATCACTGATAGTTAAATCAGTAAGAATGATGAGACCCCTTTATATAGTTAATTGACCTTTACTAAAATAAGGAATCAAAGTAGAAAATCTACTAGCATTATTTTTAACATGTATTTGCTTGCAGGTTGGTGCATTTGCTGTGTTGAAGGAACTTGTCGTTGTCTTACCTGACTGCCTTGCTGATCACATAGGATCACTCATTCCTGGAATTGAAAAAGCATTAATTGTAAGAAAATCCTATGTACCTTGCTTTGTATGGTTTAAATATCTCCAAGATGATATATTTATTAAAAAAAATTCTTTGTTACTTTTATGTTCCAGGATAAATCTTCTACATCAAGTTTGAAAGTTGAAGCCCTTACATTCACTAGATTGGTGTTGTCTTCACATTCACCTTCTGTGTTCCATCCTTACATCAAGGTATCATATCATTCTATATGTTTATATGGCACTTAGTGCACACACTTTGGGGATACATATATCGCAAACTCAGGCAGTACTCAATGAGCT
>JAYMSW010004110.1:0-11349 GCA_036897725.1 Erodium texanum
ATATGTCTTGCTGACTTTTTTTTTTGTAGGAACTCTGTGCTGGTCAGATGCATGGCAGAGAACTCTGTTTTTTTTTCTTCTGTCCTTTGATGTTTTTATTATAAAGTATTTATTATTAGTTGAAATGCTTCTGATTGTAAGTTACAACCTGGTCATCTTCATTCCGGTTGTTCTGGTTTGTTTGTTTATTTGAAACATTACTTGAACTTGTCTTATGTTTGATTGTACTTCCGGACAATGAATATTGTCTTATGTTTGATTGTACGTTACATATTCTGTCTGCTCATTACTTGTAAGTTACCGTTGGTTTTTGCAAACAGAAAATTAGTTCACCATTGGCTTTTGCTGACGACCTAAGCACACCGTTACTTTTCGAAAAAACAGGTTAGTTCACTGTTGGTTTTTGCAGTTTTCCCTTTCGAAAAAACAGCTTAGTTCACCGTTGGGACGTAGAAAAACATTGTTGGGAAAATACCTAATTGGATTTGGAAACCAAGTCTTGGAAATCTTAATCTTTTCCACAACTCCTTGATCGGTTTTGAAGGACCTTCACCCAATCTCACTTTGTAAGCTCTGTTGAAAAGAAACAATGTCAGTGGAAACATCCCAAATACATTTGGCCACCATTGTTCTACTTAGTTGTCTCCGAATTTTCATGGTCACGTGCTATGATTTAAGAGATATTTTCACTTAACTATATTTTAAAGTATTCACACTTCTCAACCGACTGTCCCTAAGTTTAAAATTTTTTGACAACACCCATGTTTTTTATCTGAATTTACCCCAAGCCTGTTCATTTTGGGTGTGAAATGATAAAAGGACCTTTCACCTTTTAATTTTTTCTGTGACTAAATTATGAGAGAATGGAATCGTGGAAAATAATGCATACTTAGAGGTAGTTGTCTTATGCAGACCTTTATACCCGTACAATATGCAAGCTTGTAAAACCAAACCCAATCAATAATAGAGAAACCTAACCTTGAAGCAGCAAGAGTACCTAATTTTAGTACTTATGAGAACTTGCCAAGTACCATTCAAAACCATTGTGTTGGTACTTCATCTACTAATCAATGGTGTATCATCCCATATGTTTCACAGATTATTTGGATGAGACAAGTCAAAGTCTGCTAATCTTGTTCAAACCCATCATCATATAATTCGTTTGTTTTTCCACTGAAACTCAAAGTGTTCCATTAAGTACATTTCCACGCCACTAATAAGAAAGTCTCCCGAGAAACTTGCGAGCCTGACGTTTATTTCCTGTCTGAACCTCTCGTACAACCAATTGGCCGGGAGGATTCCAACGAGCACCCAACTCCAGTCATTTCCAAAATGGTCTTACGTAGGGAACAAAGGGCTCTCCAGACCACCTCTGGAGGTTAATTGTACAAGTGCATGTGTCTCTCACGTGTTGCCCCTCGTTCCGATTTCAGCAGATGTGGATAAGGAAATCAATTGGATGCTGATATGTGTGTCAATGCTTGCTTCCACATTATTGTTTTAAATAAACTTGTGAGCAATTTTTATATAGAAAGGAGTTCACTAAAGTTATTTGATCCTATTTTTTTTAATTGAGATAAATTATCAACCCAAGTTGGGAGATAGCTCGACAAAGATTGATAGAGAAGTCTAACTACTGTGACTCAAACTCGGGCTTTAAGACCAAAACTCAAGTTCTATATACTAATTGGTTGTAACATTGTAGCATGATAACGAAGAAAATAGATATTGGCAATTACGTCCTTACTGTTACAAGGTGACTTTGTGAAGTGTGGTTTAGGTTATAACGAAAAGTAAGTCTTGACTATGACATGCGAACCACCGTTAATTGTATCTAAGTTACTCCAGCGTTAGGCGTCGGCAACAACTTAGCATTGTATTTGGTCTAGAAGAGAACGGTGATTAGACCATCATGTACATTTGATCAGGAACTATAAATCATGCAAGAACCCGTTCCATAAGCATTTTTTTTCCATAATCCCAAGCTGGAGAGAAGCGATCAACGAGTAGCATCTGTGTTTTTTTTTTTTTCTGCATAATCATGGAAGATTAAGAGTATTAGCTATACCTCAGAAGTGCTAGTAAGCAAAATTACTGGTATATATAAGAACAACTTTGTATTAGGCTCTTTTTAGTTCACAAGCAAATCTTACTTTGGAGTCATTGGCTGTAACGTCAGATTGCATTTACTTTTGTAGTCATGATAATGAAGAAAATAGGTATTGACAGGTTTAATTGTATTTATTCATTTGATACATTGTTGTGACTTGGATACGCATCTTCCACTCCAGAAATACGTTCATCCCAAAGGTCCGGAACCGATTGAGGCCCAAGTGGCCCAGTCTTACATTTGATTTGGGCCTTTGACCTGTAAGACGTAGACAAAAACTATCAAATTTTGATATCATGATCGACATATTTAAAATATCGAACCGATATATACTCCCTCAAGATAATAAATACAACGATATGGGATTATATATATAATATGTCTAATATGTTGAGTAGTGAGGGATTATGGGACAAAAAATAAATCCCCTTGGTTTCAGACTTGTTACAACCCAAAATCATTACTCTGTTTAGTTTAAACAACCAAAAAAGTATTGTGAGGTCCTACAAGACGATCAAAAAATACGGGATTGCATTACGAATTATATAGACAATCATAGAGTCTCCAGAGTCGACCTCATGACAGATTGCATTTCACGTATATAGATTGAAAAAGGAAAAGATGGCGTTAAAGTAACAATCTATATGGGAAAACCAGAGTGCTTAACAAAAGATAAACCACCCAAAAGCAAAGAGTTAAAAAGGGAAAAAAAGCTTATCAAATTAACACATTGAAGACCAGGTTAAGTCCTCCAAAATTGACGTAGTCATTACGATGGAGTTGACTTGAGTGTGGAAAAATTGAGTCTTGGCTATTACAAGACATGACTTCAAAACTTTGTGACGTGTGGTTTGGGTTACTTGACTATATATGATAGTCAACCAACATTGATTACAACTTGGAAAAATCGTAAGATTTTTGTTTAGTCTTTAGTCATTGTCATAAGAGAAGTAATTAAATAAGGGAAAAGTTCATAAACATACTATGAACTATGACCCATTTTCACAGAACTACTTTAAACTATCGACCCGTTCATATGAGTACGGTGAACTTTTTTAAGGTTCATCCGTTATAACTCTGTTAAATTTAGTGTGAAATGTCCAAACTACCCCTGCACAAAAAAAATGATAATTAACAAATAAAAATTAGTTGAAAATTTATATAAAAAAATACAAATATTTGATATTTTTTTATAATAAAAAAAACTAGATATAAAATTTTACCAAAATTCATCATAATTTTGGGACTTCAATTTTTATATATATTTGAAGTTTATATATACATTTAAATATATTTTAAAATAAAAATTTAGTTGATCACGTCATAATGCGTCATCATCTTCAACACGAGTTCCGGCAACACACATGCGAGAGCAACTATTCCAATGAGTTCGTTGAAGACACCACATGCGAGGGCAACTGTTCCGAACAAGAACGGCAGTGGTTGAATCCCTAGAAGGCACGGCGCGATGAGGTTGAAGCCAGTCCGTGCGACGAAGTTGACGCTCAGGTCTCCGGTGGACCAAATCGAGACCAAAATTAGTCTCTGTAGCCGAAACTTGGAGAAACGCTAGGTTTGAGCTTCTTCTCGTCGAATTTGTTGTTGGTTTTCTTCGATTCAATGGCTCAAAATCCCGCATAGACGCAGAGATACATCACCGGATTCGAGAAGGCCAGTCCACCGGAGAAGGAAGACGCGAAATCTAGATCTGGTCTGACCGAACGACCTGTGAAGCTCCCTTTACCGTCTCGGAAGCTAAAACTTGGAGAGGAGTTGGCTCAAAAATCACCTGATCTGCTGCCGACAGTAGCGAGAAGAAGTCGCCGGATTTGCCGCCGGTCTGGCGAACCAGTTCGTCGGCCCGTTTCCCCTTTTTATTTTTCTTTTTAAGATTTTTGTTTCTTTTTCATTTAATATCGTTGACTACAGTTGACTAAGGCCATTATTGGTATTTTTAAAAAAATATATGGTCATGTGCCTTGCACATGACTTAAAATCTAATTTTTTTTTCCTGTTAACTTTAACACCGTTAGAGTTTTTTGAACCTTAAAAAAAGTTCACTGTAGTCATGTGAACGAGTTGATAATTTAAAGTTGTTATGTGAAAATGGGTCATAGTTCAGTAGTTTAATGAATTTTTCTCTTTAATCTTTCGGTTTAAAATTTGATTTCAATATCGAAATCCAAATATTATAAGATCTGAATAAGTAGTTCATGGATATAAATGACGGAAAAAAAAAATCAGCATTTTGATAGTTTATCAGATATATATGTCAGAAAAAATTATAAAAATAAGTTATATGTCATTAGCATTTATCGTTTTGAGGTGGATCATAAGCAAGCTTCATGCAATTGTCATTAAATCAAATGGTTTAGAGGATTAAATCAATTAAAACAATGATTAGTACGCGGAAACAACCAATCTACCAACCATATTTCCTCAGAGGCCGAAGATTCCGGAGAGGTTATTATTAAAACCACCGAACAAAACTAACCTGCCAATTGTCAACCCCACAACAAGTCAATATCAATATACAGTTAACATATACTTCACACTTTCTAAGAAACAGCTATAGTCTAACAATCAGATAAAAACATCCCTTATCGTGTAAACTACAAACCTTAAAAGCCACAAACGATCTTTAGAACTGTACTGTATTCACATTTTGTCGGAGTTTTAAGAACACGTTAAGCGAGACTTCCAACGAGATTGTGAACTAGTCCTAACAATCAGATACAAACAACTCTTTTATCGTGTAAACTACAAACCTTAAAAACCAGTAAACAGTTGCTGGAATTGTACTAGGTTCACATTTTTGTAGTTTGAACCATAAGAGAGGCAAGAATAGAGGGAAGTTGTGGAGAGAGCTTTGCAATGAACTTTGAATTAATAGGAAGAAGCAAAGAGCGTGTTTGACTTTTTTTTATCAGTTTCAATATTCACTTCTATAATCATTAATGTCAAAGTCATCCTCAATTTCATCAAACTCTGCAGGACTCTCTACTTTAGCTGTCTCTTCTTCCGCCTCTGCTTCATCGTGTCCTGCAGTCATTGCTTCGTCCTGAAAGAACACGAAATGAATTAGTACCTTGCTTTTTACCGATAATGTTGATAAAGTAGTAATTGAAGAATGTTTAGTAACATAAGGATCTGATTCTCTCTATATTCTAGAGCACTTGAGAAGATAATTTAGTGATGATATGCAGAATATAATAAAGATCTATACTTGGATAAGTATTTCAAGAACTATGCAATTTTCGCTTCAATGAGATCAGATTAGTTGAAGTCGAGAAAAGACGGGTTTTTTTTTTTACTAGCTATACACAATAGAGAGGGGGAGAGAGAGCATACATTGTTTTCGGGGGAGATATCTTCAACGTCCTCCTCGCCTGTAACACCAATCGACTCGCTTCCTTCAAACTCTTCCTCCTCTTCTGCCTTAGCTTTTTTGATCTGCTCAATTATCGTTTCAAACTGAGAATGATCTGCAATAGAGAAATCATGTCATCAGAATATATCATAGTTTTCGATATTTTCAACTGAAATGAAGTCATAACTCGAATTCAGAAAGCTAGGCACCATAGTACATAGCTTAAGCTTCCCATTTTTATATCCAGGAATTTTCCAACAAGATTTAGTCAAAGATATATGAACTCCATCACATTGAAACACTGGAGGATATTGAACTTGGATTGGAATCTTACGAGTTACAGAGAGCAATAAGGCGAAAGATTTTACCCGTGGCTCGATTCTGCACAGCTTCAGTAAGTCTTAGTGGGTGTTGACGCTCCTCCTTCTTAAGTTTCAACTTGATCTGCCTACGTGTTCGATCGGGGAAAAGCAGTTGTATCATCGATAAATCTATACCAAACTGCCGAACACCCTGAAATAATACATGTTCAATTCGATTAATTTAAACACTACATAAAAACAGGAATATGAGGACACAAGAATTATCAAAAAATAGATGGATCGCTGTTTTGAGTGAATCTCAAAAGTAGAAGAACCAAAATGCTAAATCACTGGTCTATTACCTTATAAAATAACTCGTCGTCTTGTTTAGTCCATTTTGCAGTTTTTGTTTTGTCCATGTAGGTCTGATAATTGAAGTGAGGGGCAGTCATATCCGTTGGATCACCTCCTTGATAATAGTTTTCAGTGAAGTCGCTATTTCTTTCAGTACCGAACATTTCTTCTTCATTACGAGAAGCATCATTCTGGGTACTGCAAAGAAGATGTTGCAACAAGAAATATAAATCAAATGCACTTATGCCTCGTGCTATCTTAGAACTAACTACACTTCAAAACAGTAGCTGCATTAAATCATGCTAATCATGCTCAGTTTACTTCAACAAATTACAGCTTTAATTGCTAATTGATTTCATAAATCAAAATTGGACAGTTTTGGAACCGTACAGATCAAACATGGAAAATAGTTATAGAAATTATATGAGATATGCGTTTTCAATATTACAAAGGATAAATAGATTCAGTTCCCAAAACTGAAGACAAGTACCTAGGGTTGCTCGAAGAATTCTTTGGTTTTGTTTTTGTTTTTGTCTCCTTCTCCTGCATACAACAGTTGGGGCCGAAGACATGAGTAATGCTGGAATTAGCAAACATTACTAAGACATAGCAACGGAGTATTAATGATGAAGGAAAAAAAATTGATATTTCCATCTATCAAAATAAATAAATAAAAAGTACAAAGGCAAAAAGTATACCTCCAACCGCTCCTTATGCAAATAGAACATAATTAAATCCCTCATGGGCATGTTTGTAAGCTCAAGCTCCTCCTCCGGTGTATCAAGCAAAGCCTTGTCCACTACAAAAGAACAATTTTTTTATTATTATTAAACAATGGATAGTAGTAAATCACAAAATCGTAGTCTCACAATATTCAGAACTTGGGAGTTGCGTTACCCTGTCGTCTGGTACGCCGAGTTGAATGAGAAAACTTCTTTGGAGGTTGATCAGCAGATGGTTCTGTTTCTTTGTTGGCCTTCTTGCGCTTCCTAACTGGTTTGTCACCTTCATCAACCGCCTTCTTCTTCCTTGGAGCCCTTTTCTTTTTAGGTTTCTCCCCCTCTCTCAATTCCTCATTCCCATCCTCAGCTTCAGCCACACCAGAGTTACTGTGAGCTTCAGCATCATATCCGCTATTCTCATGAGCTTCCTCATCAGGTTCATCTATAAGCTGGCGACCTGAACATTTCTTCAGCTGCCTTGATGACTTTAAGCCTTTTTCACTGGATTTCTGAGCTTGATCAGGCACAGTAGAACTCTTTCTTTTTCTAAAACCCTGAGAAAGTCAACATGCAAGAACCGGGTTACCATGATGAAGAAAGTATCTTATTTCCAGTCAACAAACAGATGCACACAAAAATTACCAATTTAGCCAGAGGAACATCCTCAGACAGCAGTTCATCGTTCATCATGGTATTGTCTAGCTGAGATGTTTCAGCAAAGGTTTGTGGTTCTACATCATCTACGGGAAGTTCAGAGGCATGAAGGCTTGGTGTTCCATGATGGGTTTTGCTTGTTGACTCATCCATTCCACTTGAAGGTTGGATAATTACATCTTCGAGACCATCCAACCCCACAAAAACGTCTGCATTCTGAAATTCACAGAACTCAATATCACATGATGAAAATTACAGAAACCGTGGAAGAGATATTTATTTTTCTCACCTCGCCTGCCGAACATGCAGCACTATCAGGGGCAGTCGTAGCTATCGAAGAAACAGCAACATCATCTGGTGTATTAGAGATATCAGAAGCAACTGATGCACATAAATCCTTTGCTGGCTTGGGGTTGACTTTGGGTTGAAACTTGCCACTAGCACGAGCTATGGAAAAATTAACATGTCACAACTCAGTAAAAAGATCAGGAGGCACAACAGAGTTCATAGGAAACAATGCTTCGGAAAGTTAATGTCAATTGTGAAGGAGAGCAATGCATACCGTTCTTTGTGCTGGGCTCAGGAAGTGTATCATCAAAAGGATCCAAATCATAATCCATAGACTCTACCTAAACATAACATACAAAAATGATGATACATTTTAACGTAAAAGAACATATAAATGACAAATTAGTACTAAATGCTTTACCTGTCCTGCTGATTCCAGAGCACTAGAATGTAAGTTGTGACTGCTCTCGGACATTACAACCTTTGCACTTTCATAACCAATTGACATGCTAACTGGTAACTCTGTCACCACATCGACTTCAGATGATGAATTTAATAAGTCCAAGCTTCCGGTACCATCAGACACTGAAACTTCATTGTCCTTCGCTGGCTCATCGGCCTCAGAAATTTCCAATGCATTTGTAGAACCAACCTGACTTCTCAACTTATCATCCACAACATCAACAGGCTTAGCAACTTGTGCTGTTTCTTGGGAAGAAGAGGGTACTAATGGAGGTTCATTCTTTTCAGTGTTAGGGAGTTTTGAGCCGATGGGTGCAGATGCTATCTTCTTAGGCCGTGGTTTGATTTTGGGCTGGAACTTGGCACCACCCTTTACTGCAAGAGAAAGTTAACTTACTTAGCTACGCATTTGCAATATTAAATACCGTAACTCCGAAGTAACAAAGAAAGATGATATACCATTTGCAGCAGAAGGCTCAAGAAACAGATCATCATCAAGGAGATCCATTTCAACACCCACAGAGTTTCTATGTCATAAAAATGGATATGTAGCTTCAAATTCTATACATAGTACCCATCTAAAAATAATGAGAGCCAATCCAAAAAATGGCCCGAACCTGTAAGGACAGATTAGATAGCTAAGAAAACAATTAAAAACAAGGATAAAAAGTGTTCAGTACCAATACGAGCTAACGGAAAAATTACCAGCTACGATAATAATTCCATTTTCTGCTGACAATTATCAGAAAGCAAGTCCGTTTTGCCTCAAACAAGAATGTCTGTAATGCCCCAAATTCATTCAATGCAAACAACTATAATACAGGAAAGATAATTATGATCAGTAACCAATACGCAATTCCCCAAAACTTCCAACTGTTATGCAATAGTAGAATTAACAAGATTCAGTTCAAACATAAATTAACTTGCTCTGTTATGTCAAACATAAAGCCACAAAACCCGAGACAAGTTCATATGGTGAAATGCAAAATTAGATAAAAATATGATCTTTAGAACCGTGTGCTAATTGCTGAGGCAATCTATAATGACACCATCAATCAAAAGACAGACACACCATCAGAAACCCATCACTCAACAGACCCCAAAAAAAATCATTACCCGACCCCCCAGCCACGAAACAACCATAGCCTGGCCCTAACGAAAACTTCTACACACATGTTTGCGAAGAACCCACAAAAAAAAATACCACATTTCGGAGAACCCAAATTATTGATTGCAAAACAGCAGACCCAGAAGCCATGGATTCATACAAAAACCTACACAGAACGCCCAAAAATATGTTTTTCCGGTATCAGGTGGAATCGGCCACAGTTGATTTCTAGGTTTTCGAAAAATATATGAATTAATTCGCCATGAACACAGCGCATATATTGATAAGAAGAGTGAAGGATCGAAGGATTTTACCTCTGCAACAATGGAGGCAAGACCGTTGGGGTTTTAGGTTTTGGGCTGAGTGTGTGAGAGACGCTACAGTCGTATAAGAGAGACATGCGAAGCCTACATGTCTCGCTTCGGGTTCGGGCTCTAGCGGTTACGTCGTGTGCGTGAGAATCGGAACACGCGCGGAGTCACGCGACCCGGTTTCGAGTCCCGCATGCTTCAACTCGTGTACTCGTTTTCTTCATTATTGGTTGGGCCAATGGTCAGTAAGTAATGTTGGGCTGACATATCTTGGGCTTAACTAGATCGTAACTTGATACGGGCTTCGGATTAAGAGTCGTGGGCCTGAAACTTTAGAGTTGGGGTAGGACGGGCTTGGGCTCTCATTAATGTATTCATTGTAATCAAAAGTGTAGGAAACTGTATCAAATTTAAATTTATCATAGTAAAACGAACCTAACATGAGATTCAGTCTTGATTCGAACTCGATAAAAAATATATATATATTTTCCAATAAATTATAGATAAACAATGACTGAGCTCAGTGCCTAGTCACGGAGAGACCAAACTCACACCGCTAGCACTAGCCAATTATCCTCAGTTACCTTTTCGCTGAAACCTCTGTTCCTGTAATAATACCTGTAATAACTGACCCCACTGTCTCAATCCCACGTGCCAATTCCCCATTCGCTTTACCAAAAAGACCAAAAACCCACCCCCACACTCCCAAACCACAAGGGCATTTCCGAGAATCCACAGCACATAAAAGTAAAAAAAACGATTTAAAACCCCATACCTACATCCCCAGATTCGCTTTTTCCAATACAACACGTGTCGCTATTACATCACCGAACCTACCCTACATCGTAGGGACAAGACAGTCATTTCGACACGAAGAGGTTAAAGAGTTGAGAACCGTTGGTTTCTCTGACAGCACAAAGAACGAGGAGCAGCCATTGGGTGATTGCAGTACGTCGTCGTTTTCGACACTTGTCGCTACGGCGTCGTATTGGTGAGGCCGCGAGTTGGTTCCCAGCTGGATCTGTGGAGTCTTCTTCTCCGCGCTTCCCCGACCTCACATGTCCCATCATCTTTTTCGATGACCTTTTCTTCAAAGCAGATTCCAAAAACTTTTATTTGTTTATTTTATTCTAATCAAGTGATTTGTTCTAATTTTGCTTTGCTTAATTAGCTTAAGATATTTATTTTTATATATATTTTGTTGGAAAAACAAAAAAAAATTCGTCAACTTGTCTGTGGTGATGAGCTTTTTTGTTCTATAAAATCCACCCAGATTTCTCTCAAAAACCTCTTCTACTTTTCTTCTTCCTCCTTAATTAAACTCTGTGTCTCTGATTCTGGGCTTGTTTTTGTTTTGATTCTGGGTTTCTGGTTCTGCTCATCATCATAATCCCCATCTGGGTTTGCAATTTCAGGGCTTAATATTTGTTTCTCTGTTGCAGTTTTGGGGTTTCTGGATCTAAAATCCAAAACCCAGATCTGGGATCTGCAGAAATCTGAACAATTTCCCCTAAAGATTCAAGCTTTTTTTCATGTTGGGCTGTTGAGGTTTCGCTTGACCACAACCTGTTCGATAAAATTCCTCAAAGGGGGGTTTGTGTTTTTAATCTTCTTCTTAAGAGTTCTTGATGCTCAATACCTTGTTCTTGATGTTTGAGCTTGATGTCT
>JAYMSW010004111.1:0-11349 GCA_036897725.1 Erodium texanum
TTTGAACCTCAGTTTAGTACATGGTGTAGGTCATTGTATAGTTCAATGTGACATAGACCTTTTGAGTGTTAGGAAATTGGTTCATAAAGCAACACATAAAAAAATAGTTTCAATAAACCTGACATGTAAATAATAAAATTGTTAATTATATGTCATGTATTTAGTTTGTAAATATTTTGACCTTATATTGGCGACACTCTGAACTCTCGTTTTGTTGCATCATTACAAAATCTGTGTTTTGTTGCAGCATTATAAAATCTGTTAGAAATTCTGTTAAATTACTATTTATTTTTTAGAAAATGACCAAAATACTCTTGCACTTGATTGAAACCCTTAACTTGGAACCTCAAACCCAAATTACTATGCTATCCTTTTATGTTTATCAAAATTACACAATGTCATTTAACACGGTTTTTAAATTTTTATTTATTATGAATTTGTCCTCATTTTTTACCTTAATTTCCTCAAATGCCCTTAAACTTTATCCTAACTACACCTAACCCTAATCAATATTCCTCGTTAGACACTCGAACCCCAGGTAGGGCCGACCAGATTTTGAAAGACGGTAGTTGGAGGAAGAGATGTAGGAAGGTCGAGAATGCAATCGCTAAACCATGGGCGGGATTGGTGGTCCACAGCCAAAATCAGTCTAGGTATCCGGCGAGCTCATTTTTTTGCTTGAACTGAGTTCCATTTCCTGAACCAATTCTGGCAAGCAAGTCCAAGTGAGCATTCAAAATCGGCCAACTCCGCTGGCTCCGGAACTTGTATCTACAACCTTCAAAATCGGAGTCCATGGGCCATCAATCTGGAACCCGTCGGGGGAGTACAGTAAAGCAACCTTGATGCATGCTACGACGACGTGGTCAGAGGAGGAACGCCATTAAAGGTTGGATTTCGATAGGGAAGAGGCAGATGAGGACGACGGAGGAGCTGGTTTTTGGAGATGGACTGAGGTTGACTGCCGAGGGGGTAACTGAGCCTTTAGCAACTCTTTGCTTTTTTTGTTTTTCTTCTAAATTTAGTGAATGTGTAATTAAAAAAATTAAGGTTAAATTGTTGACTGATTAAAAAAAATTTAGTTTAGGGTTGGATTTTGTGTTGAATTAGGGTTGGTTAGTTTAAATTTAGGGTTGGGTGGTTTAGATATAGATTTGGTTGGATCTGGTATTGAATTAAGGTTAAAAGGGTTTTAAATCTAGATTTTACATTTGAGGGCATTTTGGTCATTTTTAAAAAAATGAATAGTAATTTGACAGAATTTCTAACAGATTTTGTAATGGTGCAACAAAACGAAAGTTCGAGGTTTCGTCAAAGTAAAGTCAAAGTTCAGGATAATTAAGTGAAATTGGCTCATAGTTCAAGGGAGTTAGACGTAATTAACCCTATTTTAAAATTGGGTTATTTGCATTTAATTGCACTAACGTATCAGCATTTTTCACTTAACTACACTAACGTACAGTGCTACTAAAAACACATACTAACCTTTCAAAAGTTAACAAAATTAACGATTCTATTAGAAAATTAGTTAAATTACTATTCATTTTTTCAAAACTAACCTTAAGGTTGAAACTCTAAAATTCCAACTTGAACCCAAACCTGAAACAAACCTAAATTTAACCCTAAAATCACACTCCAGCCTAAACATAACCCTAATAACACACCACAACCCTGAATCCAACCCTAAATAATTCCCAGCTCTAAAGTAAACATAAATTTAATTAATCAATCAATTATTCATTTTTGATAAATCAATTACTTTTTTATTTTAAAAAAAGGATTTTTGTTTCCCATATCTAGTTCGTCTTCTCCTGCAAAATTTGGACAGCAGGTACAAGTCGTCGCTCGTCTTCTCCGACGGCTTCACTAGTCAGAATCGACGATGCGTTGCAGGGGAGGCGGAGCTGGGTTCACTGGTCCGAATCGCAGGCATGGTGGTCATCGGCATTGAAATCGAGCTTGATCTAAAACCCTGAATCGGAATTGGCGACTCCGATTGTGGAGCTCCGGTTCTCGCCGAATATGCGACAACGACTCCGGCATATGCTCTGCATCTCCGACTCCGAGTCGATTTCTCACCGGCCAGATCTGCAACGTCGTGGACTCCAGGACACGGATTATGAGTCTCAACAACTCGTTGAGTTCGCGGTTCAGCAAGCATCGTCTCCGACTTCAGTTCGTGCAGCTCCAGATTCCGGCCGCGAGCTCCGGCTTCTGTCAGCGACCAGCGCGAGTTCCGACGACCAAGGCATGGTCTTTCTTCTCCGGTCGACATCAGTTCGTGCAGCTCTTTGAATTTTTTATTTCATTTTATTGTTATTTTATTTTTTTCAAGTTAAATAAAATTGAAATTTGATTTATAAGTAAGAAATATTTTGTTATTATTATTTATTTACATATTTTTAAGGTTGAGTGGTATATTTTTGAAAATTTGGAAATGAAACAAGGGCATTTTCATCATTTCGAAAAAATGAACAGTAATTTAACAGATTTTGTAACAGAACCGTTAATTTTATTAATTTTCGAAAGGATAGTGTGTTTTTTTAGTAGCACCGTATGTTAGTACAGTAAAATGAAAAACGCTAATACGTTAGTGCAGTTAAATGCAAATAACCCTTTAGAATTTTATATGATTAAAGTTCAATGTTTGTTCGGGAAGAGATTATAAAATTATATAAAATAATAAAAATTTTAGACTTTAAACGTCTACGGATTTTTCTTTACTAGTGGTTTATGACCATAGTTAGCTTCAAAATTTTAATAATACGCGTACCAATTGAATTCGAGTTGGTTTGCTAGAAAGTGTTTCGAGGAGGGGCTTGCGTCTGATTAGCAAGTTGGTAAGGCAATAGTTTACTAAAGCCACGATCAGTAGCTGGTCCGAGAGGATGATCAGCCACACTGGGACTAAGACACAACCCAGACTCCTACGGGAGGCAACAGTGAGAAATTTTCCGCAATCGGCAAAAGCCTAACGAAGCAATACCACATGAAGGTAGAAGGCCCTCAGGTTGTAAACTTCTTTTCCCGGAGAAGAAACAATGACAACATATGGGGAATAAGCATCGATTAACTCTGTGCCAACAGTCGCGGTAAGATAGAGGAGAGGAGTTCCTCGGCAACTATATCAAATGTTCAAATTCTAATCCAGTAAAAATTGTTTGTTAAAATGGGGAAGAAGATAACATGTGGAAATGAATAAATATTTGAGGTGAGTCACAACTGCATAGAGTAGACTCTGTTGCAGGTTATCCACACCCATAAAGCCCAAAATCTCCATCTCCATTCACCGAGGAAAAAATTGAACTTTACTGCTCTCTCTCTCTTTTCCGGACACAAGGATTCAAGAATCTCAATTCCGTGTTCAATCGAGTAAGCCATAGTCCCTCTCTCTGTAATTCAGTGCTTACCCATCTATCTTGTCTTCATTTTAGTTTGTCTCCTCATCCGGCATGCTCCTTTTCTGCTTCAAATGGACATTATTAACACTACTTATCCGCCTCTGAGCTTCACATGGCTTGAATTTTTATGGGTTTTATTTTGTGTGTGTGTTATTACTGTATACCCATTCTGCGTGAGTGTTGTGGTTATTTGATTTTCCTTAATCTCGCTTGTGCCTGTAATTCCGATTGCTGTTTCTGGGTGTTTTAATTTCTGGGTTTTATGCAGAGTTGATTGTGATTAGTTCATGCTCACTTATTGTTTGATACGATGATGATTAAGAGAGAAATTGATTTAAGGGTTGAAATTAGTTCTATGTTTATTCTTTATTTGTACGTTCAGTCAGCTGAGTTGAAACAGTCTCCAAATGTTATTTCATTTAATTTCATTCAGAAAGGGTGCCAAGTGATAGTGTTTGATTATTTCCTGTCAATGCTGCTTGTTCTTTTTGAAGATGGAAGATCCTTTGACGGGTTTGAAAGAGGATAGCAAGTTATGCATTGTGACAGTGGACTCAGATGAGGGTGCTGAAGCATTGGAGAATTCAGTAGGAGGGGACTTAGTTATATATGAAGGAGAAACAGTTCTAGAGCCACATGAGGGTATGGAGTTTGAGTCTGAAGATGCTGCCAAGATATTCTATGATGAATATTCAAGACAATTAGGATTTGTCATGCGTGTCATGTCATGTCGCCGGTCAGAAAGGGATGGGAGGATCCTTGCCCGTCGACTGGGATGCAATAAGGAAGGTCACTGTGTTAGCATACGTGGGAAGTGCGGGGCAGTTAGGAAGCCTCGGCCAAGCACACGAGAGGGGTGTAAGGCAATGATTCATGTAAAGTATGACAAGTCGGGAAAATGGGTGATAACGAAATTTGTCAAAGAGCATAATCATCCGCTCGTGGTCTCCCCACGTGAAGCTCGCCAAACAATGGTAACTTTTTCCCCTCTTGTGTATTTGCGAAGAGTAACATAGGTGCTATGGTGGATAGTTTCACTTTCTTCTTTGTGTATGCAACTTATTGACTTGTTCATGTTGCATAACTCTGAAGGGGAGATATTTGCATTTCTATGTATTCATTGTTGAGAATAAGTGGATAATGGAATTCATATTTAACTGCATATACCATTCAGGATCTGTTCACTTGAAAATTTCACAGTAATTGGATGTTAAGTAGGATATTATATGATTTTGGTAACCGACAAGTAAAGTTGGGCGGATTTAACTACAAAATTTCGTAGTCTAACATTTAGGTTGTATTTATTATTTTTGGTTTCGGTAGTACATCTTGTCCCATACCAGCAACCATACAATTTATATTCAGAATAAAGTCCCAGAATCCTTGGTTTCAGATGGGATGATGACCAACACAATTTGTATCTAGATATTGCCCAAATCAGAGTACCATGGTGATAAAGCTTGATCTCTAGAATGAGAATGGGAGCCTAAAAGGAAAATACTTGGCCTAGTGTGGCTTTTGTGTGGTAAAAGTGCTTGCCCCAAATCAGAGTACCAGTTGTGTTTGATTTTGTAAAGGGATTTTTCTATGAATATCAGTATGATAATTAGCTTAGTTTATTAAGCAGAGTCTAGGGACACTAAAATTTACTGGAAGTGGGAAAGCAGAATATGCGGGATGAATAAATAAAGTGATCTTGCGACTATTTTCCAAAATGGCATTATAAGAATTGGTATTTCAGGAACTAGGCACTTAACATTTTAATGGTGACTGACAGGAAGACAAATTATTTCTGTTTAAGGAGGAACTAGAAATTTATCTGATATAGGAGTTAAGGCAAATAGGGTACAGTAACAAATAGCATGAATTTCAAAATAGCAATTACTATTTCAAAATTCTCAGCAACCATAACCTTGAGTGACAAATATGCCGCTGAACTAAGGGAAATGCATTTCTGGATTTTCTGATATCTGTTGGAAGAGATCAATGATGAATTTGATGAAAGTGTGAGTGGTGTTCTTTGCTAGTCTTTCTCATTTTTGGAGCAGCAAGTTCCAGAACTTGTTGCAGTTGCTGTTCTCTTAAGGCTCTTCCTGTAATTGCGCATTATCTGGGTGATCATTATAATAACATGTTAACAGGGAAATTCTTACCATTTCTGTGCCCGTTTTAGAAAACAAATTTCCATTCCTCTAGGTGCTTGCTCTTTTGTTATCAGCTATCATTCTTACAACTTACAGTACACCTTACCTTATATGTTTTATGTTCATGTTCATTATTTCTCCAATCACTTACATTTTGCAATGGTTATCAACTTCTCATTGGATATGTAAAGTAGGCATGACAATTACAAGCTGCAATTTTAGTGTTAAAACTGGCCTTGATTGTGTCTCTTCTACTGATTTTGTAGGATGAAAAGGACAAGAAAATTCAAGAACTAACTGCAGATCTGCGGAATAAGAAACGGTTATGTGCAGTGTATCAAGACCAACTAACTGCGTTCATGAGAATTGTTGAAGAACACAGTGAGCAGCTATCAAAGAAAGTTCAGAATGTAGTTAACAATCTTAAAGAGTTTGAATCCATAGAGCAAGAGCTTTTGCACCATCGATAACCTCATCTATTGGAGAGTGAGTACTTCACCGTTTTTTGTCTATATCGATGCATGCATTATTTTCTTTTTTCCTCTCTGTTCTCTACGATTGAGAAAATTATTTTTATAAAGTAATATGGAATATTGACCTTCGGTTTCAGTTGATTGCCTCTTTGCAATTGCTTCATGCAACCAAACCAAGATAGGTTGTTGTGTGATATTACAATATGCCACTTCCATTGCAGCTGCCTGGACTTTGCTGTATCAATCAATGTTCACTGAGGCCTGGGTTTTGACTTGAAATCAACCTCAATGGGTGTAGTGTTAGCGTAGCAGCTGGAAACAAGTATGGAATGGGAAGTGATGATCTAAACATTATTAAGTGATGCAATACTGTGGTGAGCCTGGAAACACATGAATTTGGATGAGATCCCACTTTTTTTTACCACTTGTTAATGTATTACATGTACTATCAAATTTGGTTTTACCTGATTGGTATACATATGGATTTGGATCATATTGAAACAATTGTTTAAGCTCTCTTCCAATTCCAGAGGATGAAGAGTTTCTTGTTTTCCTTTTGCTTCTGGCAAAAGAGGAAGGTTATGTGGTCAATGACAGCATTTGAAAGGGTTAGTTGCATGAAGCTTATTTATAGTTACCTAAACTCTTAAAAAGAGTAGCAGGTAACTCTTTTTTTGTTGTTGTCAAAAATGACAAAAATACCATTGATCCTAATTTTAAAAGTACCTCTCTTTGCTTTTTTTTTTGCTAAGACTTCTTATTTTTTGAAGGAGTCTTTTTTGCATCAACCAGTTATTTTCTATATTTAATTAAAATGTTTTTGGTAGATATGAGGTTTTTTTTTAGGCTGGGGTTTAGGGCGTTTTTGTTTTTTTTTCTGACGATTTTTTGACAAAAATAGTTTTTTCTTTTTCTAATTTTTTGAAAATTTATATAGTTGGATGTAAAAATTCCAAGTTAAAGATAATGCTTGTAAAATATGTATTAACATATAAAACTATATGCAATTAACTTTGTTTAAAATCTTAACATGACTGTAAGATTCGAGACTATGTAACCATGGAACTTCCGGTTGTTACTGTGAGAAAACTTTTGGCTATCTAGAGACAAAATTGTAATTATTTTTGCCAGTTATGCGGTGAATGTGGAATTTAACAAAAAGAAAAGTTCGTACGTGTCAGTCTCTCCTGGAGTCCACGTAATCAGTAGAAGGCTCGTCCAGTACAATTGGATCCGTCAAATCATAGCCGGATTACATATATGCGGTGAATGTGGAATTTAAGAAAGAAGGAAAAATTGGAATATACTGTTAATTTTTTAATTTTATTTTCCAAAATACCAGTTTTATCCCCATATAATTTTTTTTGAAATACATCCTTGTATAATTAAATGCAAAAATGATAAATAAATAATTGTGCCGGTCGATAAACTCGGTTCCGACGACGCTCTTGCATCCCGTACCGCGTGACGTCAGCACATGGATTTTATTTTTATTCTTCAGTTTTTATTTATTTATGGTAAAATTATTGTTTTATATGAACTTGGGCTTTGGTGTAATTGGGCTTTGAGCAGGCTTCATATAAAATACCAGTTTGGTGTAATTGAGCTTTGTTTTATATGGCTTCAAAATACCAGTTTCGTCAGCACATTTAAAACCATTTTCATCGGAAAGAATTATTTTTCCTCGCTGAAATAAACAAGAGTCGACCTAGTAACTCACGCACGGCCTTCCCTAGATTATGTTGGAGGCGAAGAACACAAACACTTCCGTCGCCGATCGCTGATCAGGTACACACTCTCAATTCCACTGCAATCTTTCCTTCTTTGTTGACCGGAGTCAATCTTTCGTATGCGAATTTGGGTGTTTACTGGATTTTGCAATGTTTATGTGAAAATCAGTATTTGTATTGGTTGCCGGGTGAAGATTTTGAGTTTATCTTGCCGCTTTTGTTGTTTATTGATACTTGGATTTTCTTGTTAACTTATGATAGGTCTGTTGTAAGTATGTGATAGCTTTTTCTTAATTGTGTAATTAACTCAACTTTGGATTAAAGATAGTGTATGTGTATCTGATGGTTTTATGCATAAGGGTTATGCTTAGAACTCTGTTAGGTTTTAATGTTTTTTTTTCTAAAAATTCAGAGGACACCCTCCAGTTTTGGCATCTAAATGCCATTTCAAATAATGGATATTGTATCTTCAAAATAACAATAATAAACACCCCTGCCTATACTATGAGATTTTAATGTGTAGAAACATAAGAAAAGTGTGTGTATAGGCTCGGACTGTATGTTTCTCCAAACCGTCTAATTTGTGATTGAATGTGCAAACAAGAGCATGATATGATACAAATAGAAAATTTTAATTTAGACGTTGAATCTTATTTTTCATAATGCATACTTCCTCCCAAAATGATTGTGCTATTTGACTTTTTAAGTAAGGATTATCCTTGACCTTCTTCATATGCACCAATCTTTAATTTCATCTTCTTTTTCTTTAGATATCCCAGTATAGAGGATGTCCCAATTCTCAGGAAAGAAGAGTACACGTTTGTTAAGAGTTGTAGAAGAGAAAGCGTTAGAGGAGGAAGAGAAAAAGAAGATACAAGAGACTCTAGTCCCATGTCTTCCCAAAGACTGTATCTCAAGCATCCTCATTGGCCTTCCTCTCGACTCTCTTCCCAGGTCTAGATTTGTCTGTAAACCATGGTATGACATAATCAACAGCCCCGACTTCATCAAGTCCCATCTCCAGCGCACCGAATCCGTTCTGATCTTTGTCACACCAGTTCCAAAAGGACCTATCAGTAACTTTTCTACCACACCAACCCAACCCGAGAACTCAAATACATTTCTGGTGGAAAGGAACCTCTGCAAACCGGAGCCACTCCCCATATTTGGACACCCAGTGATAAACTCTGCACCAAAGTTTAGTATCAAGTTCATGGAATTCAAAGACGGAAGATGTGAGACCAAAGATTATAAAGTGAACTGCTTGGGAAGAATCAGAGCTACCTGCAACGGTTTGATTTTGCTCGATAACGAGATCAAGAAAGGAGGATTAATAGTCATGAACCCCGTTACCAGGAAACTGACTACACTTCCTCTAGGCACTTTATTTCCCCCCAATAAAGAATCTTACGGATTTGTGCTGAGCGAGGTGACGGGAGAATACAAAATAGTGCACCTGTTTCGGGACGAGATGAAGTATGTGAGCTGCGAGATACTAAATCTCAGAACAAGGTTCTGGAGAGAAGTGAACGGGCCTTCATTGGGGCTCTTGAGCTGGCTCGGGGACAGGCCCGTGACGGCAAGCGGAGCGTTGCATTGGGTTCCTGACATGGACTGTAGCAGCTACATAGTGGCGATGATGGTGGAGACGGAGAAGTTTCACACGGTGATGTTGCCTGAAGAATGCAGGTGTCATGATAGGATCATGGAGATGGGAGGGGCCCTAGGTTTCGTGGCTCACAGAGGTGTGATAGAGATGGACATTTGGGTGTTGAAGGACTATGAGAGGAGCGTCTGGGGGAAGCAGCATAGTATAAAGGCAGTTTGTTTGCTGGACATGGTTCCGGTGTTATGGCTGAGAAGGAAGGGAGAGATGGTGTTCAAGAGGGAGGAGGATGGGTCGTGGTATGCCTATGACTTGGACCTCCAGATGATGAGAAAGGTGGACATGGGAACAAGACACTTGCCTTCCGCTTCTTCCTTACTGCCTCATGTTAACAGTCTGGTCTCGTGGGATTGGGACGAGATGAAGTATACATGAAGGCCTTCTGCTTCTCCCTTACTGCCTCATGTTAACAGAGCCTCAATGGGTGTAGTGTTAGTGTAGCAGCTGGAAACAAGTATGGAAGGAGAAGTGATTGTCTAAGCATTATTAACTGATGCAATATATATAGAGCCTCAGCCTGGTAACATCATGAATTTGGATGAGATCCCTTTTTTTTTCTTCCACTTGTTATGTATTTTACATGTACTATCAAATTTGATTGATATACATATACATATGGATTTGGATCTTATTAAAACAATTCAAATTCCAGAGGATGCACGGTTTCTTGTGTTCCTTACGGTACTGATTTTGTTTGCTTCTGCCAAGAGAAAGGTTATGTGGTTGAAGGGTTGATTTATATATAGCCAAACATTATTTATTTATAGGTAACTAATATTTTATTTTTTAAAAAAATGCAGGTAGTTCTTTTTGTCAAAATGATGAAAACACTGTTGATATTAGTCTCAAAATCTATCGTTTTTTCATCTTTTTAATACTTTTCAAGAAGTTTTTTTTTTTACGTTGAGTCAATCATTTTTTACCTCCAATCAAACGAACAAGCTAAATCAAACTAAACTAGTGTTAAGTATATATTTTCGAGCTAAACTCGAGTTTGACTTTATAAGTTTGAACGAGTCCAAAATGTATTCGAACCAAACAATTTTGTTTTGAATTATATCAGAGACTTAACAAATATAAGCTTGATTCAACTTATTTGTATTTAAAACCTTAACCTTAGAAAAAGATTTGAGACTATGAAGTATGAACTTTCGGTTTTTGCAATCAGCAAATTTTAGGACTGCCCATGAGAAGACGTTTCAAAATTTCTGACTAGAAGAGCATTTTGGCATATTCTCTTAATCTACTTTGTAGGGACAAAATTGTAATTATGCACCAGTTTAAGGATGAATGTTAAACTTAACGAACAAAAACAAGTTCGTTCGTGGCAGTCGAATCATTAAGGTAACGTTAATGCAACATTGTCGACCCGTGCTAGTGTATTGGTATTGGTGCTGACAATATGGTAGCACTGTTCGGCAGTAGTGTTGGGCCAACACTATCTCTTCACGGGGAAACCATGTCAGCGGTCGATGCCACACCACTAAAGCCAATCAAAAGGTGACACTTTAGCCGACCGTTGAGAGTGTGTTAGTGCCAACATGGAGCCATTCGGCCACCAACAGCTCACTATTTTTTTATAATAAAAAAATGCCCTTCGAACACAACAAATTTACGATTGTGCTATCGACTAAACCCCTATAAATACCTCTCACATTCCAACAAAAACATACTCAAACTACTCTCAAACTCTCTCAAAATCTTAGTTGTTTTTGCAATAATTGTTTGTCCTCACTACACCCATAAATATATCCATACTATAACCCATTTTTTGACCCCGAAATCAACCTGTTACAACAACCGAAATATTCATCGTCATCCCCATCTGAGTCCTTGGAGTCTGAAGACGACCGCATCAGTGAACAATTGAGGACGTACGAGAGGAGCATGGAAAAGATGTCACGGAAGAAGCTGCTCGTGCGCGTGCCTTAAGAA
>JAYMSW010004112.1:0-11349 GCA_036897725.1 Erodium texanum
ATGCATCTCATCCTCAATCTCTGCCTCTCTGAAGGCTTCGACACCTTCCCCACTCTGCTCTGCGCTGACGGCTGCTCCATGATTGACCGTAGAATGGTACTTTCATAAGACATATTGAAACATTCACCTATTAGTTTGAATTTTTAGGTTGGATAAGACTTTTGACATGGCATCGTTCAATCCTTAATATGATCCATGATTAAAAATCCAGTCTTAAAGCTTCCACCCATCAATTGAGTTTTTGGGTTGGATAGGGACGTGACAATATACATGTTTTTGCTCATTTCTGAATCTCATTTATGTTGTCAACTCCAGGGTGTGTACGGTTACCCAATCGAGATCCAAGCTCTGTTCTTCATGGCTTTGAGGTGTGCACTGGTTCTACTGAAGCACGACGAAGAGGGCAAGGAGTTCACGGAGAGGATAGTGAAGCGGCTCCACGCATTGAGCTACCACATGAGGAGCTATTTCTGGCTGGACAAGAAGCAGCTCAACGACATCTACAGGTACAAGACGGAAGAGTACTCCCACACTGCGGTGAACAAGTTCAACGTGATGCCTGATTCGCTCCCGGACTGGGTCTTCGACTTCATGCCCCGACAAGGAGGCTACTTCATCGGTAACTTGAGCCCTGCGAGAATGGATTTCCGGTGGTTCTGCTTGGGCAACTGCGTGGCGATCTTGTCGTCTCTGGCGACCCCCGAGCAGGCTTCGGCCATCATGGATCTTATCGAGTCTCGCTGGGACGAGATGGTTGGGGAGATGCCGCTGAAGATATGCTATCCTGCTATAGAGAGCCATGAGTGGATGATAGTCACTGGTTGCGACCCCAAGAACACTAGGTGGAGTTACCACAATGGAGGGTCATGGCCCGGTAATACTCAAATTAACTAGCAACTTATATATATATGATGACTTCATATAATAACTTGTAACTAACTGTGGTGTTGCAGTTCTTATATGGCTGCTGACGGCAGCGTGTATCAAGACTGGACGGCCACAGATTGCCCGGAGGGCCATAGATCTTGCAGAGAGCAGGATGTCCAAGGATCACTGGCCCGAGTACTATGACGGGAAGCTTGGTCGCTACGTGGGGAAGCAAGCGCGCAAGTACCAGACTTGGTCCATTGCTGGCTACTTGGTGGCCAAGATGATGCTTGAAGACCCGTCTCATCTGGGCATGATCTCTCTTGAGGAAGACAAGCTCATGAAACCCCTTGTTAAGAGATCTGCTTCTTGGACTTTTTGACTGACACACACTATCTTCTCTCTTTTTCTTGAATTTAAGGTCCAAGCATGTCACATGTTATATAACATTATTGTTGACTACATCTATATGATATGTATTTGTTATCAGTTTGGGTATACATATTGTGAGACAGTTGAGTTCATAGCTAACCCATGAATTAGCATTAGATTTGGATGCACTATCATGTCATAATCAATCAAACAAAGGAAGGAATTAGATTAACTAATTAAGTGGGCTAGGCACCAACAACACCACCAAAATCACCATATCCATAAGTTAGTGGTTGTTAACCAGCACAAGCACAACAGAGAGCTTACCACTACCACCAAACCAGACCTCTAAATTATCCAACTCCCACCTAACACCCAATCTCTCCATTACAACTGCCCCATCCCAATCCAACAAATCAAAGAGCAGAACCATAGTAGGGTTAGAATACATTTCTAAAATCCTCCAAAGTCCATCCCCATATTAGGACTTGGGACTTAGCTGTTTGCATCACACGTACGAGGTCACGAGCTGCCCTGTTTTCTGAAACAAGCTGCTGCTTCAGAAACCCTCACTGTTTGTGTTACTACTAGAGGGAAAATGAAGAGGCCGATCCACGCGCTCTCGACATGGGTTCGGAGGCAGCCGCCCAAGGTGAAGGCGTTCTTGGCCGTGGTGGCGGCAATGGCGGCGCTGGTCTTTCTCAGGATGGTTGTTCACGGTCACGACACCCTCTTTGTGGCTGCCGAGGCCGTCCATGCCCTTGGCATCGCCGTCCTCATCTACAAGCTCACAAAGGAGAAGACTTGTGCTGGTAAATCTTGCTTGCTTTCAAGTTCTAGGGTTCTTTGCATTTTGGGGTTTCATGCTGGGTCTTGTGCTTGTTAGTTGTTACCTTTTACTTTGGGGTTTTGGATCCTGATACTGCTAAGATAAAACTTTTAATCTTGGATTTAAATTCCATGTCATAACCCAAATTCAGTGCAATATATGTTGTGACTGAGCTTTTGATTTCAAATACTACAAAAGTTATCCAAGAGAAGTTAAGCCTGAAATGTGAACTTTTTAAAATGGGTTTGTGGTAATTAGGTGTGGCCAAAAGGGAATTCTTTTTTGCATTTGCAAATTGTCAACTTTCCCCCTCGTACTCTTCATCTTGGTCTGTTTGGTTGTGACTTGATGTGGAATGCATGTTTTCCCATCTGTGATGGTGGTCTAAGAAAAGCAATGTCTCCTTTTTGGGGCCATGAAAAATGCACAGTTTAGCTGATAAGACAATAATCCTTTTCATTCTCTTCTGTTTGAGCAAGTATAAGTATGTCCTGTCTAAAGCAGCAAGAAAAATAAACATGTGCAAGTGCCTAATGCTTTTGAAGTCAAAATCTTTGACCACAAATACAAGCGACATTGCGGGTTGCTGGATATGGGTCATAAGTTATCAACACCATCTGTTTGTGCAAACTTTAGCTCCAAATATTATTTAGAGTATTCATATTTCCCATGGGAAATTTGTACACTGTATCATTTTTAGGACTTCATGGCATTTTCACTGAAACATGTTAAGTATCAATTGAGCATATTTCTTAAATACGCATCTCTCGTCGTAGCAATAAAAAACAAGATAATAGCACGCTGAACATGATAACAATATGAATATTCTCTCTTTAACTTCTAGATATCTAAAATGGTTGATAATTGCTAAATAAACACTTAGCATCCATTTCTCTGTAATTGACCACTAGGTAATAGACTGATATTATTCCTAGCATCGTGCATTTCTTAGTCACATATTTCGCTATTTGATCCATTTTGGGCGAGAAATCAATGAATTGCAGCATTAAAGCATATTCATGGCAACATGCACCAGGCTTGATGACTTCATGTGATTTATACAATCTTATTGGGGTTGATGTTGATCCTTTCCATATTTGCTTGTCTAATTCTACATATAAAGAAAGAAGACTGAAGGATTTGGTAGCTAATTGAGTTGACATGGTTCTTGATTGATTGCATTTAATAGATTGACATATGGTCTGGTAATAGATCTTGTGATGAGATTCGTCTTGTCTATAACTCCCACTATCATTTGTTTGCAGGAATTTCACTCAAGACGCAGGAATTAACAGCTATGTTCTTGGCTGTTAGGCTTTACTGCAGTGTTGTGATGGAATATGATATACACACAATACTTGATTCAGCTACTCTGTTGACTACCCTCTGGGTTATTTATATGATTCGATTTAATCTCAAAGCCAGTTACATGGTTGACAAAGACAATCTCCCTATTTACTATGTGGTATGTTTAGTCTTTTGCATTTTGTGTACTCTCTCTCTCTCTCTCTCTCTCTAATTTCGTCATACACTGATATCATTAACATAAGTCTTACAATGGAAAAAATGGTCAAGTGTCGATGATATTGTATACATGTATGAATCAGAACCAAGCAACTGGTATAACATATATGGCGTGTAGACTGGAGAATATGATAAAATTCCTTTTTGGTATTAGTCATTTCATTTGAAGGTGCCTAAGAAAACTGGTGAAGATCTAAGTATTCATACAATAAGCATGCTTTATAAATTCTTGTGCAGTCTGGTTACTGACATTTAATTATTTCATCATTCGACGCCTCTTTAGCTGACTATTTCCCAATCTTGATACAGGCAATACCTTGTGCTGTCCTTTCTCTACTTATTCATCCATCAACATCGCATCATATTTTTAACAGGATCTGCTGGGCCTTTTGTGTTTATCTTGAAGCCGTTTCAGTTCTACCACAGCTACGTCTCATGCAGAACACAAAGGTACGCCCACAAGTACCACTAAAATATTCATGTCAGATTTTCAGATCAGATTGCTATTTTCCCCCTTTCTCAGAGCTTACAGTTTTAGGGCTTTACGAGATGGTGCCAATGGTTTGGTTTCTTTAAGAACTCACATTAGGCTACATAACTGATATTTATGTTGCATTAGTATTGAGGAGACAGGATAGTACTTGATTTGTTTCTTTGAACTTTTTCATTGGAATGATGACTGTGTCCAATTAAAGTTACATGTCATAATTTTGCCAGTAAGATCCCTTCACCTTTTTTTCCGGTTTGCATGTAGTTTGAATTTATTATTTTATTTGCAGTAAAAGGTTGTAGATGTCGTTAATGAGTTTTATCCTTCTAATATTTCCCCGTCTTCATTTCATTAAAAAAAATCAGATTGTTGAACCATTTACTGCACACTATGTATTTGCACTGGGAGTTGCAAGGTTCTTGAGTTGTGCACATTGGGTTCTCCAGGTTTGATCTTTCAGAACTTTCCATAGACACCATATGTGATAATTAAATCTGTGTGGAGCAAGCAGTACAATGTACTAAGCCTCGCTAATGGAAATTATTATATATTCTTATAAGGTAAAGTATGATTATTTGACCACAGGTTCTGGATACTCGAGGACGTTTGCTAACCGCACTGGGTTATGGTTTGTGGCCTTCTCTGGTTCTGCTGTCAGAGATTGTCCAGACATTTATTCTTGCTGATTTCTGTTACTACTACGTGAAGAGGTGGGTGGGTCTGCTTCATTAAATGGCATTCTTTGTTCTTATGTTTTCCAGTTGAGGCTTGGTAATGATCATGTTCTTATGATAGCAGCGTTTTCGGAGGACAACTTGTTCTCCGCCTTCCGTCCGGAGTGGTGTAAACTGCAGAATCAATACCAGGCTGATACAGAGAAGTGGGTTGTCGTCACTGTTTAAGATAATTCTGGGAATGAAGGATAGTTTGTACTCTCTTGCAGACTAGCATAGTGTTTAGGTGTGTACAATTTTACTTGTAACCCAGCAATAGCATTATGCATATGTCTCATTCTCGCAACTGTAGTGTAACGCGTAGCTTGCAGGCCTTCCTTCTTTAGCAAGAGTTTACACAGCGAGTTAGCTTATCTATTTCAATTCCCGAAAAGTCAAATCTTTATCATTCTCATTCAAATCATTAGTCTATCTTACTTTGCAATACAAAGTCGCTTATCTGGATGTGTAAAACTTCAACCGATTTCAATTAGATATAGAAAAAAAAAGTTATAGACCTAGTCAATTTTTTTTTATTGATAATCAAAGCAACTTATACATCGTTAATGAATTATATATCTCACGTTTTTCTATCCGCTTAGTATCATGTTTTTTGCTCCTCGGTCATTTTAGACATGGCAAAAGAATTCGACACTCTTGCAGAATGCTCTGTACTTGTTTAACAACCTCCCCGCTGGTCCCTCTCTCTTTGTTTAGATTCTTTACCTCTCCCCCTCCTCCTCTTTCCCCTTTCCTAACGTCAGCCCTTTCTTACCTGTCGGTGTCTTGCGTTTGTCTTCCCTATCGTTGCTTCCGTCCCAAATCTGCTTTCAGACTGCTCTTTGCTGCCGTCACCCTCTCATCTCGATCGTTCGGTGACGAACTTCCTTGGCACCAGAAGTAGGTTCTGTTTCGGTTCAATGGGTGTCGGGGTCTCGCGCATGATCGTCCTGGTGATCGGTTTGTCCTCTCCATCGTCGGACTCTCTCCTAGCCACCGTGCTTACCCCCTGTCGTTGCTTTCTGTCCTGTTCTGCCGGCCTCCTCTCACCAATTTCCTTGGCCTATCTGGTGCGCTATTGGCCTGTCTCGCCCTTCGTCTCTCCGATCTCGTCCTTGAGCCTCCGTTCGGTCTCGCCTTGGCGTGTTTTGCTTCATACGCCATCTTGGTGGTTGGGGTTCTACGGCCGTCCTCGCCAGTGGCTTTGGGAATGGGTTTGGGCTCTCTTGTTTGAGCTCGTTCTCCAGCCCCATCTGGCGGTCCTCCCGCCGAAGCCCGTGGTCTCTCCGGTTCTGCATCAATGTTTTTTTTGGTGAAGTGTGAATGTCATTACTTGTAGCATATTTAACTGTCAGAACATCATAGCAGATGGAGCTCGCTCATCCATGGTTCAACGAAGAAAGGTATGTGACTTGTTTTACCCTAGTACTAGAACGATGGGGTGCAGACATCATCCGAGAGATGTTTAACCAGAGGGACGCGAAAGCAACTGTTAATATTCCTCTTAGCAGGGTAGTTCGAGAAGATGGATGAAGATAGGAATGAGAGAAATAGAAGGGTATAGGACAATGTGACATCCACAACGATGGGAAGGAAAGATTGGTATGATATGGTTCTTATATCATACGTGTAGTTTTAGGGTTCGATTTGGGGAGAAGGTAGTTGAAGGGTTTGAATAGTTTACTGTTTATTTTATAAGAGAGATATTTTAGGAAATTACAAAAATCTGGGATCTAAAAAATGTAAAATTTAACGGATTGCAAATGAAAAAATTCTTCACCATTACATTTTACTGACGGCTTTAAATGACTTATACTTTTTGAACATATACGTTTGATTATCATTAGTTTTTGAACTTACTCTTAAATTAATTAATTTAATATGCAATCCACTCATATGGCTATGGGTCAGAGTTTGGGAGACCTGAAACCCGATCCGTTAGTTATTATCATATCAAAAATTCTTCACCATTCCGCAGATATTTTACACACCCCTACTCATATGACAAGACACATAGTACAACAGCTGGGTGGTGTTATAAATAGGCAGTGGGCTCCTATTTATAATTTGGGGAAATTGAGCATCAAGTGTTTGGCAATGTGGCAGCCCATGACTGATTTTGATGCTTTGGCTCGTTGCCTCAATCAACCGCACACCAGAGACTTCTCCGGCCTCACTCAACTCTTTCTTATAACAAAATTCCAAATTTCTTTTTCTGAGTCGGCAACTTCTTTCTACAATGATAACGATACAAATATAATAACTCTAGTTTACAAATTTAAAGAGATGATTAAAACTCATAAATGAACTCGTTAACTATTCTTTAGCTGCTGTAAATAAATTACTTACAAACAAAACAACTCAACATCCTAGTTTTCATATAGTTGCCCTTTATTCAATTTTTTATTTTATCAAACCACAACATTTCTTCCCAAATAAAAAGCTATTATACCAAACCATTACTTTTATTTTTAATTAAAAAAAAAGAGAGAGAACAAGTGGAGATTGGACTGGACTGGGACAGGCTTACTATTAATATTGGCATTGCCATGGTATATCCAAGTACACAGCCTGTGCACAGCTGGATTAAGGTTGATGTCTGATACTGATGTTCCCGAGTTTTGTACTCCTACCAATCCTAGTTAGTCCACTTCGAATTTTACAAAACATCCTCACTCCCATCACTTTCCTAACCCTATTCTATTTCCCTCTTTCCACATTAAAAAAATATTGAAACAAAACCTTGATTTCATATTAAACGGACATAATCTATAATATACCAAAAGATAGATTGATGTGTTCATGCATGATTGCTAATTGGTGTGATCCACAAAATTCATTGATTAGTGATGTGTATAGTTTACTAGAAACCATGGTTGCTGCCACTGCCTTGTTATGTGTCTAATAAACTTTTGATATTTTTACATGCAAATTTTGATTTTATATCATAAAAGCAAAGAGTATTGATATACAACCATTGGATATCGTATTAGTTTATTAGGCAGTAGAGATAGGAGGTTAGGTTGATCCATTTTCTTTGATTTAGAATAGGAACAATAATAGCTTGCCAGCCACGCATCAGCTTCCGAATCCCTAATCACTATATATTAACCTCACCTACTAATCAATCATACTTAGCCAATTGTATACCATTACTAATGCTTTATAGCTGTCCACTTGACAACTCCTTTGATTCCTTAGCCACATTTCTTTTCTTTTTGAGCAATGCAAATATATTAAATATTTGAAATGTACATGTCATTTTCTATTTCATCTCTAGTGATTTAGATGAATATTACACATTCGTTGTTATTTTTAAAAGATATGTGATCTCTCTGTGTCTGATTTTGTAGATTATTGCTGTATATCAGACAAATTATTATCTCTGATACTAGTGGATATGAATTAGGATGAAATGTATGTGTCAAGGGTTGAATGGAAGACACTAAATGTGGGTTGGTTGGAGGCTTATGTGATGGGACTGTGAATGAATCAGAAGTAATAAGAGATTGTTAAATTTGTTCCTTATATTTTTTTCTTTCTAATTAGGATGCACCTACCCAAAAATCTGAAGCTATAAATAGCAACGCCCATTTCTTACAAACGCAGCACCCAAACCCAATAAGTGGAAAGCTTTTGTAGCTAAGAAGAGATGGGCATCTCCAAGTCGAGGGTTTTCGTAGCTTCAGTCCTCCTCGTTTCTCTTGTGGTCATCAATCTCGTGGAAGCCAATCATGAGCAAGGCTCAACGGTAATTAATTCATCAACATGTACATATGTATTATGCTGGAGTCAGTGTCCTTACTAACTAAATTGATGCGCAGGTGAGCACCGTAAAGAATCCTCTCCTTGACAAGATTGGTATGGATTAGATAATTACATTACTCATTTTTTGAGACATATATAGTTGGTAGTGAAGAAGATGTGATGTTAAAAATATATATGTAGATTGCGATGGAGCATGCTCGGGTCGGTGCAGATTGTCGTCGAGGCCGCGACTGTGCAAGAGGGCGTGCGGGACTTGCTGTTCACGCTGCAACTGTGTACCGCCGGGCACCGCCGGCAACCACGAGCTTTGCCCCTGCTACGCCAACCAGACCACCCACGGTGGCAAGCCCAAGTGCCCTTAATATATATAATTATGCATGGGGATTCACTTCTTGCTATAAATATATGTATTTTATAGCAATTTCGTTACTCAATAAGAGATTGTACATCCGCTTTTCAATTTGGTTTGTTGCATAATTAATGTTGTACTATCTTTTTGTATGAATAAAATAACACTACAATGTTCTCAAGGTGATAACTAATTGTTCAAGCCTCACCTTTATCTTACAAGTAACGGGTTTGGATTTTGTTATGAATTATGAACAAAAACATTTTCTAATAAAACAAAATAGTGTAATAATAATATAAAAATCTTATACATCTTTTTTTTTCTGGTGTACGTACCTGTCTCTCTATTTCAGTATCTTTTTTTTTTTTGCAGGGTTTAATTGTAACTGTCGTGAGAAAAAAGTTGAGTAGTCCTTTTCTTCTTTTGTCTCCAGAAATTGTGACTTCAGTATCTTCCACGTATAGCTTGTAATAGTGAAATGGTTCACCTTTTTTTTTTTTTTTTTTTGGAATCTAAATTTATTCACTTTTGTAAAGCAAATAAGTAAAGCCCATTATTCCTGTCAAAAGAAAAGTAAAGCCCATTACAGTCGTGAACATATATTTTTTTTCTAAAGAAGTCGTGCCCATTTTGAGTTATTGGGCCATCACAAATTACAAGCTATATGGAATTATAGACTAGAGTCCAATATCTTTCCACTCTCAAGCCCTGTTGTAAGATCTCTAGGGCCTCTGATTCACGAATGACATCGACAAAAAATATTTAACGTCTTTTTGAGATTTGTTGTTTCGTATATAAAGGAGAGTTATGAGCTCTTCGCGTGATATGAAATGCTTGAATTCATTGAAAAAGTGAAATCTCTTATCCTCGCAACTCTTATTTGTTTTCAAAGGTGTGACATGACATTATGTGATTGGTCAATAGTACTTTAATTTGCATAGTAATTATTGTCGAAGAAGTTATTGGTTTGCATATCTAACCATCTATATTCTCGGCGCTCCTCCTACGCGCACGCTATATATACCCGTCCACACCAGCGGTCAGAAGACGTGGGTCGCTCGCCAGTACAATAGGTTGGGATATAGACTGGCGTTTTTGAGGCATGTACCCAGACAAATCCTCTATCAGTGTACCCTTCACCGGTTTCAGGTTCTTCTGTTGTTTTGTTCGCTCTAATCATCCTGTCTATACCGACATCACAAGTTGTACGATCGGTTGACGACATGGATCACGATAAGGCTGTTGATCTTCTGTTTGACGAGGACCCAGGATGGTGTGATTGGTGATTGAGTGTTCAGATGCAGACTTATGGAAAAGTGTGATAATGATGTCATTGCTACATCCACTATGAAAGTGAAGTTCGTAGTATGTTTTGATGCTACGATTTTTATGGTTGCTAGTGTTTATTTCAGGACTTGGAATTGTTGACATTATTGTCAAGCCGGTGAAAATTTAATGTGATAATTCGAACACATTAGCACAAATCTTATGATTGCAGATCCATTAAAAAAGAATTTTCCCTAAGACATTTATCGAACATATCGGAAACATGGGGATCATTGGATGTCATCACTAATGTTATTTAAGATTTATGTGATTCACACCTTGAGCTCATTTATTTTGTTTCTGATATGACCTTGTGAATCTTGTTTTTTATGCTTGACATATGCATTACGTGAACAAACAAGATTTCGTCTTCAATAAGACATTATGAGACCATTATTGAATACCTTATAACGTGTTTTGTTGGGTATGATGTTAATATTGTGATATATGGAAGGGATTATAGTATAAATTGATGTACAACCGCTATGATCCTTATTTGTTGTCATATTTGATAATGACCTTATAACGTAACCAATGTTATGACAAGTTGATCTTATATTATGCGTAATTATGTTTTCTTAAACCATAAGGGTATGTCATGACACATGAGCCAAGTGGGAGAATGTAAGACTCACTTATCTCAAAGCCCGTTACGTAGGCTTGTAGGTGAGATGTTATGTGGCCAAGTTATTACAACATGTTTAATAAAATGAAATAAATCTTATTGGTTAATTAATAAAAGGCACTCTGATGTTGGGTTAATATATAAAGTGAAATCTTAGGAATTGGTCCTCTCTCTACCCATTACGTTAGTTTTCTCAATTATCACATAAACCTAATCAAGCTAACTAAAAGGGTCAAGAGGGGGAAATCAATTCCACCAATCAACCGCTAAATCCACTACTCTTATGGATCAAGGTAAGTTCTCTTGATCTATTATCGATTGTGAAAATCATATTGTTATAAGTACTAGGCTTTATGTTGTATGCAATATTATGAATTGGAACCACTACAGATTTGAACTTGGACCACGAACAGGATTCGTCGCCTAAGCTACAAAATTCGTCGGCCAAGTCTTGGACAACGAACAACGTCGTCGTCCAAAATTCGT
>JAYMSW010004113.1:0-11348 GCA_036897725.1 Erodium texanum
CCCTAAATGTGGATGAAGCAATCTTTGCAGATACAAACCAAGCGAGAATTGGGATGATATGCAGAGATGAGTGGAATCAAGTACTTGACATCAGGTCTGAGGTGGTGCAAGGATCATGGACCCCTCAACATATTGAAGCTCAAGGTGTGCTCATGGCTCTTCGGTGGATCTAAGCCAAAGGGCGGTCTCGTGTTGCTATTCGAACTGGTTGTCAAGTAGTGTTTAAACTCATCTCTACTGCCTGTAATTTTCCATCACCCTTAGGCTCTATTATTGAGGATTGTATTTCTCTAGTTCTTTCACTCGATCATGTAAAAGTCAAGTTTGTGAGGCGATCAGCAAATATGGTCTCTCATTGGATTGCCCGAGTGGTTCGTTTTTACTCTGTTCGTAGTTGGTCTAGTACTGTATTACTCGATGGCCTTCGGTCTATTTTGATTGCAGATCTCTAATTAAAGCTTCTTCCTATTTCAAAGAGAAAAAAAAAGATACATTATGGACCGGATCGGGACCATGTGTTGCTGCTAGTGAAGGCCTAAGGTTGCGGAATGATACTGATGTTGTTGTGGAAGGCCCGTCATCAAGATGGGTTGCTGCGAGAGAAGGCCCAAGTATGCGAATTATTGTGAAAGCCCATCAAGCCCGATTGTATGTCTCGAATGCCCCCCACAACTGTACCCGCTGTGGAAAGCACCGGAAGCTGAAACTCTCTTCGAACTCTAGTCTCTCCGGTGAGTTCATCTAATTAGTTATTTCATCATTTCTTCTGTAAATTTTATGTCCATCTGATCTTTTCGTGAATTGTTCTGATTGGAAATCGGAAGGTATCGTCTTGGATTCGGGTTTACTGATTCGTTTCTTCTTCTTCTTGGTATCGATTTAGAATTTTTGTTCACTTCACTCAATTTTTTCATTCATTGTAATTTTGTTATGGTTCAGCTTATAATATGTTCATCACCTGTTTGACAGTATGCTTGTGTGGGTTGAATCTGCAACTGATGGAATTTGGGGAGTATTTGTGGGTCCATTTCCTTTATCCTTCTTGATTTTCTTGTTCTTGAATTCATTTTTCTCAACTCTATTAATGTGATTACAGTTTACAGCTACAAATATATTGAATGCAAACCTGTTTTTCCTTGATTAATGGATTTGGATGCCTATTTGTGTTCATATGGTTTATCTTGGTAGCTTTTTTGCTCAGTACATCCCTCTAGATATCTGCCCGTCTCAGTGCATGTTAACACGGGTTGTTGAAACTTGTAAGGAGGACTTACCAGTAGTTGAATTATGTGTGTGTGTGTGTGTGTGTTTGTTTGTTGCAAAAATGAAGGATGATTGTAGTCTTGGAACAACCATAATTAGGAAGCAAGGCACATATACTGGAATGAAGGAATTATTTATGTTTTGGTGAAGTTTGCAATACTTGTTTGTCACTTTTTGATTATTTGTTCTGGTCTATGATGCCTCCAAGTCCTTTGTAAATCATTTGCACTCTTGCTTTTGAACCATGCAGATTAGCTTAACATCAAGGTGCCTTGTGTTGAACTTTGATCTGGGTTTCAAACAGGGAAGAGCTTAGGAGTTTTCTTTTCGGTTTGGTTCCGGTCATCAGACAAAAATGTCTGTTACAGCAGGTGTTAGGGATACGGTAATGGCCGTTAGAGATAAGCTTAGAGGTAAAATTGGTCAGACAAAAGTTAAAAGATATTGGCCAGGTAAGGCTCCTGAGTGGGCAGATGATGTTGAAGAAGATGGTGACATCAGGATGATAAGGACTGCTGCTCTGGAGCAAGCTTTCCGTAGCAAGGAAGATTCAGATATTGCTAGAAAAGATGATCCCAGGCTACGAAGGTTGGCTGAGAGCAGGATTGATAACCGTGAAGAAGTGAGAGCTGCTCACCGGCGCATCAGACAGGCGGAAATTGTTAGAACTATAGAAGAAGAGAACATAAGGCAGGAAGGAATAGATAGGGAAGAAGATGATGAAGATGCTTTGGAGGAAAGAAGGAGGAGGATTAGAGAGAAGTTGCTTCAGAGAGAACAAGAGGAGCCGGCTCTTCTCCCAGAAGAGGACGAGGAGGAACCTGAGGAAGAAGAGGAAGAGGAGTCTGAGTACGAGACTGACTCTGAAGAAGAACTAACAGGTGTTGCAATGGTGAAGCCTGTCTTTGTGCCCAAATCAGAGAGAGATACAATAGCTGAGCGTGAGCGTCTTGAGGCTGAAGAACTAGCACTTGAGGAATCAGTGAAGAGGAGGATGGAGGAGAGAAGGATGGAGACAAAGCAAATAGTGGTCGAAGAGATCAGGAAGGATGAAGAAATCCGGAAGAATATGGAATTGGAGGCAAATATAGCCGATATAGATACTGATGACGAGCTCAATGAGGCAGAGGAGTATGAAGCTTGGAAAGTGAGAGAATTTGCTAGAATCAAGAGAGATAAGGAAGACAGAGAGGCTATGTTGAAGGAAAGGTTAGAGGTTGAGAGGGTGAGGAACATGACAGAGGAAGAGAGGAGAGAGTGGGAGAGGAAAAATCCAAAACCTGCTGCACAACCAAAGCAGAAGTGGAGGTTCATGCAGAAATACTACCACAAGGGTGCTTTCTTTCAGTCAGATTCTGATGACCGGGCTGCTACTGCTGGTCCAGATGATATCTATCATCGTGATTTCTCAGCTCCAACAGGAGAAGATAAGATGGACAAGACAATATTGCCAAAGGTCATGCAGGTTAAGCACTTCGGTCGTAGTGGAAGGACAAAATGGACTCATCTTGTCAACGAGGATACAACAGATTGGAACAATCCGTAAGTACCTCTTCTCAGTCCCCAGTATATTCTTATTTCTTAACATAAAACAGATGGTGTCTAATAAGAATAGATTCGCTTATTCGCCAACTATGGTATCTTACATTGCTTATAGTATTAGAGTAGTGATAATGTTTAGCTGGTAAGCACTGATCTCATATGAAGATATCTGGATAGTAGCGTTGTGTCAGTATATGCTTATACCCTAAATACAGACAAAATAAACAACCATTTCGCGCATCAGTTTCAACTAAATCCTCTTTTGATCTGTGGGTCTTATGTGGAAATGTCTTGCAGGTGGACATACAATGACCCTCTTAGGGCCAAGTACAATGCAAAGATGGCAGGAATGAATGCACCTATTGCAAAACCCCAAGGTAGCAAGAAGTTGAAAGATTGGGAGACGTGATCATCATCATCATTGTCTTTTTCTTACATTTTTTTTGTTCTTAAGGTTTGTTTCCTGTATGTATATAGCTAACTCTACCTTTTGTACTAAGAATTTCCACATTTCACTTCGTTTGTCAAATGAGATAGTCCATGTTCAAACACTGTTGAGAAGGATTCCAATGAAACTACTGAGCATGTAGATTACCATTTACCAGAGGAAATGAAGTAAAACAAAAACTAAAACAGAAGGTTTCAACAATTCTGATGGGAGAAATAGGGAAACAGAGGACCGAGTTATGAATTTTCACTATTGTTGTTCAGTTTTAGCAAAAACACACAAGGAATGAAGATTTCTTTTCCAAATCCATTTTCTTTTTATCCAAACACAACTTGAACTCTTTTAGCTTTGGTAATTTTGGTTACCATATATGAGAAGTTTGGCTAGTTCGAATGCTTCTTTTAATTTTTGTATTCTTTTTCTTCTTTTGTAGTCTGTAACTTCTATTTCAAATACAGATTAAGATATTAGCATAATGAAAATGACTTCTATTTAAAATACAGATTAAAATATTAGCATAATGAAAATGGGTGAAGTGTATCAGTACACTGGAATGATAGTGTTTTATTTTCCAATGAGAAATAAACGAATTTTGCAAGTCTCAACAAAATAACAACCATATTTTCTATGGCCAGAAAAAAGCTTAATATATATTAAACATCAGTAACCTATATTATATATTAAACATTAATCTGTAAGGAACATTTACATTATATTTTTTTTCTCAGATTGAAAGCAACTATAGCTTCTTTACTCCTTAACAGATACATTTCAAATAATTGGAACCTTATACTACCCAACAACACAATATGATCACAAAGAACAGTCTGACAAACAAGGAGTAAAATTCCAAGCATACAACAAAGAAGTTTAGGACAAGGCAGGTGATCCAAGGAGGAAATGTAATATCCTAGGTCGAAGAGCTTGTGGAGCACCGATATATCTCATCAGCATGCGCTGCAGGCACATAAACTGCATCTTGCAGTGAACTGTTTTGCCTCCCATAGAATACATATACAATCGCACCGAGTAGCAGCCATACACAGACCCGAACCCAAGTGGCCGCTCTAACAAGTTCAAGGAAAGAGAAGAAATGTAATTCAACTCATGAGTAGTGAAATATAATTCATATAAATAGAGCAATCAAAAATACTGACAATGAAATGATATGAACGATAATGTAAATCTTCTATAAAAAAATAGTTTGTACTGTACATTTTTTGCATGTTGGTACCCTTATCTTTGTGGGTTGTGGCCTTGAACTTATATTTAGTTGTATTTTGTGTCAATTTAATTATAAAAAATGATGATTTTGCCCTTGGAATTTCAAGTTACAAATAAAAAATAAAGAGCAAAAAAAAATAATAATGCAACAAAATAAAAGTTCAGGCCACAACCTGCAATTGTTTGAATATAAAGGGTACCACTACCAACATGCAAAAAGTCGATAGAACATGATACTTTTTTGCCATAATCGCTAGATAATATTATACAGAAGTGATTGACTGGATAGAATACTCACCCCAGGTTAATCAGCAAGTAGACATTAATGAGAATGGAAGCAATAGGTAGAAGAGGGACAAATGGACAAGTGAAACCTGGAGTTTAAATATTCAACAAGTGAGTTATGAAAGTTAAGAATGTAGATGTTTCTTATGCAATGCATGTATCGTTAACATAATTTAAGAACAAACCTCCTGCATGCCCAAAGCTGTGCCTTGCATCATCCTGATCTAGGATGGTCAGAATGACCAAACCCGACAGAAGAAGGGCCCCACCAACTCCACACAAGGTGTAACGAATATAGCTGATGATGATAAGTGAGAGTAAGTCAGCAAATATTAGTGAAAGGACTAATACAGTTTACTGATACTGATACATTAGTCCTAAACACACACCTGGGGAGTATCATATCTGAAGCTGCATATGTAAGGAGAAACACCCCTAAGCATGTCAGCATTATGGTCCAGCCAGCCACTTTCCGCCTCTTCTCTTCCTTTGCAATATCTGCATAATTCAACATAAAAAAATGTCATTACCATAAAAATAATAAAAGAAATACATTTGACTGATTTTGCAGAACCCAGATCATGGGAACTGGAGATGAGCACACAATGCTATATGTTGTAATACACGATTATAGTATTTAACTAAGGAGTTGGAACTTACTATTGCCTTGGGCTCCATTTCCCATAAGTGGATATTCAATGGACTGATCCTCTACACACTCTTGCTCAAGCTTTTCTGCAATGATCTCTTGGGTGCTTTTGCCATATCTCAATGACACTGAATCGATTGACTCCTGATATGATGATGGAAAGGGCACTTCATCTGGTGGGACATATCTGAGTACCAAAACAGAAATTGCCACCATTGTGAATGCAAGAAGTGTACCCACACTCACCTGCAGCAAAAACACACAACCCAGTATTCATATAATATATGTCCATGTTCAGAAACACCATTAGATTCCGATCTCAACAAATTTTGACTTACCATCCCTGCCAGCTCAGAAACTTCCATGATAAAAGCTAAGACCGCAGCTATAATACCGGTGGCTACTGTACTCTTAACAGGAACTTGGGTGCGCTTATTGACCTCTGAAAAGAATGGTGGCAACAGACCATCTCTAGCCATTGCCAATAGAATACGAGGCTGGAAAAAAACATTAATTAATAATTCATGAGATAGAAATCAGAAGTATGTCCGGTCGTTTTCAAAAAAAAAAAGTATGTCCAGTCATAAATGCAGAAAATTGTGATACACAACAAAGATTATATCGAATTATTTACCTGAGGAAGAAGTGAACCCATCAATGTAGAACAGAGAGCAGTAGAAGCTCCAATAGTGACTATGTATCTGCCAAATTAGCAGATGAAGTAGTCGTATTTTAGTTTCATAGTGAAAAAAATAGGGACCAACTGTGACAAGATTGAGGAATAAACTTACGCAGCCCACTGCATTCCATGATCAGCAAATGCAGAGGAGATGGGAGTGTCAGGATCCATTACATAATAAGGCACCAGGCCAACAATGACCACAGAGACCAGCATGTATAATGCACAACAAATAGACAGGGCAGCGCCTATACCCAGAGGTAAATCTCTTTGAGGATTCTTCACCTGGTTGCATAAGTTAGTGGCACAAAATGAGTTCAGAAAAGTTCTATGTAGCTGTTAATTGCCCATAGATGACTCATAACTTATTTTACCTCCTCAGCACAGCTAGCAACTGAATCGAAGCCAATATATGCAAAGAATACAGTTGCAGACCCGGCAAGCATCCCATCTATCCCAAAGGGAAAATACCTAATAAATCAATAAGGAATGGATATATAATAAGAAAGAACTCTACTATGTTTTAAATATTATGAATAAAGAGAACAGGAAAAGCTCAGTACCCAGTAGAAACTCGATATCCAATCCATCCAGTCTTGAAACCCAGATAGCTACCGGCCACTATGACAAAAGTCATGGCACCTATATTTGCTATTGTTACAATGGCTTGCACCAGTGAGCTCTGTGTGAGAATGGCATATAAAAACGGTCAACAGAATGACCTTTATATGAAAATATATTTGTTCAAAAAGTAAATAATAAACATATTTGCAGAATGAGAAAAGATACCTCTTTGATTCCCACGCACAATAGCCCGGTCACTACAAATACTAAAATTGCTCCACAAGGATCCACCACAATATCAAGCCAAGGAATATGTAGGCGGGACAGGAAAAAAGGCAGGCTATCTGGTCCTCCAAAAAGCAATGCCTAGACGAAAAATAACTAAATAAACATAGAGACCAGAACAGAGAAACGATGAGGTTTCTTTATACCTTTTGCAATCCATGATAGTCAAATTTGCAAAAGAAAACAAAGAATCATAACAATCATGCAATGACAATGGTTAATTCTAGCATTAACAACACACCAAAATAAGCACATATGGAACTGAACTTTGCTAGCTCATGGCTGAATTGTGTAATTTTAAATCGAGCTAAATATATTGGGTCATACTCCACAACTAAATAAGTCAACTTTAATACTTGGGGATAACTCTTCCCTTTGAATATACTTCTTTTTTACTATTTTTATTCGATGTGGGACTTTATACTTCAACATTCCACTCACTTGTAAGGCTGGCCTTTTACACATGTGTCATAACATTGAACAAATCCAAATCAACCAGCCTCTAACACCGTGCAGAATTTTAAATCGAACTACATGTATCTGGTTGAGGTTCACAATTAAGAGATCAACCTTAATACTTGGATTTGAATACTCTCTCCAAATGTGCCTCTTTTTCTATTTTTACTCGATGTGGGACTTTATAGTTGAACATAAACAACTATAAAGTCCAGTTTAGGAATAGATCATTAACCCATTCTTGTTCATTACATGCTTTTAACTTTCCACAATTTCAATCGTTTAGCACAATCTCCAAATAAACATGATCTCTGGAAATTAACTATCATGAGACATCTGGGAAGTCTAAGGTAAAACCTCCTGATAGTAGCAAAATACTTTCAATAACTTAACATTTTCCTTTTCACACCCTTTGCTCACAACTTGACTTATTAGCAAGATCTCCCTACATATATAAATATTATGTACTGCAACATATTGCCAAGTAAATAAGTGCACAGCTTTGTCCCAAAACATGTAATTCATGAACATCATAGCTGTGCACAAAAGACGGAGGAGTAGGCATATTCAAACTTAGCAGACAATAATAAATAAAAAAACAACCTGTGATCTATAAGCAATAAACTATGCAAATAATAATAAAAAAAATAAAAAAGCCACAAAAGTTTCACCAAACCAGATTTGGGGATATTCCACGTGCAACAGCAGCACCACCAATTGTGTATTCCAGTATCAGTGCCCAGCCAACCAACCAGGCAATGCTGCAAATAATGAAATTGTGTCACTCTCGCTGATATAAGAGTACTCTACTGAGACAAATGTAATCAAGAGACAAATGGAGTGTAAGTTTATTGTGCTATTTAACTAACAAACCAACAGTGAACTCTCTAAAGTCACAACACTTTGCACACTACCAAATATAAGAGCACACAAGTGAATTTGCTGATCTACATTCATTTTCAGAAAAAAAACAAACCATTAGGGCCTGAGAAATTACCCTTCTCCAACACACACATATGTGTAATGATAGGCACTCCCAGCTGATGGGCAGTGACTTGCAAGCTCTGCATAGCAAAGGGCTGAAAGACCAGAAGCTATACCAGCTACAAGGAAAGAAATGGCTAGTGAAGGTCCAGAATGCTCCCTAGCAACTGTCCCAACAAGAATATAAACTCCAGCTCCAATTGTTGAGCCAACACCTAATAGGTGAGCAAAACATAATAGTCAGCAACACATAAGCAGATTTAAAAGCTTGTAGGGAATAATACATAACAACATTACTTCACCACAACTTCACTAAAATTTCAATTTCCCAACTTGAAAAAAAAACATAGTTTCCAAGAATTTAGGAGGAATAGACATACAATATAGGAGAAAAGAATTATAAAAAAAAAAACAACTTTTTAAAGCAGGCTAAGACTTTTTGAAAACATTACATAAATAACACTGGAAGCAAGAAAACAAAGTAATCAAATACCACTGTGCCTCATCATTTCATCATACAGAAACTTGAAACAAATTATAAAATTACCAAATAAAATTGAAATCAACAAAAATGCAACAACACCCAGATGAAAACGTGATAATTCAAACCAAAGTGAAGCACAACCACCCTCACCAATAGCAATAAGATATGGAATTGAAAGCTCTTTAGCCAATTGATCGTGAGACTCTGCCTTTGTATGAACAGAATCCACCTGTTTCCTCCTAACCAGACTCCCAAACCAACTCCCAGAAGGTCCCTGCTTTTGCCTTACACCTCCCATTTCCCAAAACACTAATCTCTATAAATTTAAAATACCAAATTTCTATCTCGATTCCAAATTATGAATTCGTTAAAAATACACAGAAATAGAAGAAAATATGAAAAATCATATATGATACATCACACTGCCCGCATTCCCAACAGAAAAAGGGGGTGATTTTAGGGTTCGACGAAGACGATTTATAGGGGAACGGGCAGATTCAGGACAGAGAAGAGAGGCCTCTTCTGTTCTGGGACAGAGAAGATGGTTGGTTTTGGAAGAATAAATAATAAACAAAATTATTTTATATTCCTAGTACGTCATGAATCTTATTCAATAAAATATCGTGCATTTATTGTAGTTCTATTGAATAAAATACATCACTGATTAATTTTATGTTTCGTCATTATTTCTGTAACATACTGCCAGTTGATGTTTTGGTGTTTATTTTTGGATTTATCCTATCTGTATTAATAATTTTGAAGTAAAATAATTAATTTTTATTAAATTCATAGAAACAATTTTCACACTCCTATTGCCTTTTGTTTTGACGGCGCAGACAAATGATTCAGTTTTTTTTTTTTTTTTTGAAACTGATACCTTCAGTTACTTGACCGTTTTTTCTGTCAAAAAGATTCCGTGATTGCCTTTCCCGTGGACCAAACAGAGGATGCCAAAATATCTTAGATTCAAAATTTTCTATTAGGAATCAAATTGGGGTGATTGTAATTCATCCCATCTTTTAGCCGGTATATAAATTAAATAATTTTAAAGAATGATAATTTCTTGTATCTGATCAAAACGAGTTGTGGAATTTGTTATTAAGGGGCCAAAGAATATAAAATTCACTCATCCAACAAGTCACAGTGATTTATATTACTCTGTAGTGCAAAAATAGTGTACATATGACAAATGTATAATTTAGAGAGCAGAGTAAGCTCATCAGTAATGCTGCAGAGCAAAGTGAACCCAAAAAGAAAGTGTATTTGAAATCTGCATTGATCTGGGGAAAACATTTATGCAGATCAGTTTTTAGGTCCTCAACTTGTTCTTATGAGGCCTATTTAATTGCGCTTACAAAACACGTCTAAACAAAATATTTGAACAATTGAGAGAACTGTATTTGAATTGATTTGATAGTTTTCTTTATATTTTTCGATTTATGAAGTACAAAAACCTTTCATTTAATCGATTTGACATGCAATTATCCCTTGATAGAAAGATGACCATTTCCAAAGAGGAAGAAGAACAACTAACCAAAACATAGAGTTCAAAGATAAAAAGAAAGAAAAAAAAAGAGAGAATAAAAGCATAAACAAATGGAGAAACAGATTACACGAAAAAAAAAGAAAAAGATGGTCCTTGTACCAAAGATATTAACATATCATACATGAAATTTTATTGAGGGAAAATTACGTATATATGCTCTAAACTATTATTCAATTTCATAAGACTGTCTTATACTTAAAACCTGTTGTCATGACTATATAAAAGTAATTTTAAAATTTAGAAAACTCTAACTGTGTTAGATGCATAGATTTGTCATGCATTCTTCAGAGCAACAAGGTGCAACAATGATATCAACTAATCACTGTTATTCATAAGTGTAGTTAGTGGCGAACAACCTCCTATTCGTTACATAATCAACAGTATGGAGTATACACATGTCTACTATTCAGCTGATGGGACATATCTACCATAGGCTATGTTTGTGAAGACAACATGTAAACTAATCACTACCAAATAGAAGACGCTTGCACGAGTTTAAGAAGGCTATAAGAACGATGTGGAACAAGCCTTAGGAGTTCTCTTGGCACGTTTCAAAATAATTATCAGGTTGACACTTTTTTGGGACCCAGTAATCATCAGTAACATCATGAAAACGTGTATCATACTATGCAATATGATAGTTAAAGATGAACGAGATAACTACATCAGTTAGATCGGTTACAAAAATGCCCTACTGGGCCCAACCTTCCATATTCCATCCATGGGCGCCTTTGGGCTTCAGTGTCCTTGTTAGATGTATATAGGATGTATATAGGCTTGTACATTAGGCCCAGACCTATTAGGGTTTCTTGTATCAAGTGTAGTCCTACCACTATAAATATAGGGCTCATGTATCTCTTTTGTTTATCAAATACAACAATACATTCATATTGTTATCATGGTATTAGAGCCTCTCGAGCTCTAGAACACTTATCCGCT
>JAYMSW010004114.1:0-11346 GCA_036897725.1 Erodium texanum
CGACGCTTGGTGGTTGCATGGCTCTTCCACTCCACCCCCAACGGCCAGAATTATTAGGGCACCGTCCAACTCGCCTTCCTCCAGGACGCTCCAAAAGACTTTGTTCCCCATCGTGACACCCGCCACCTGAAGGACCATTGGAACCGCGTCAACCGCAAGATCATTGAGTATGATGTACTCGTCAGGCGCTTCTCGGCCAACCGAGTGCATCCAAACGAGACCGACGCGCAGGTGGAAGAGCGTGCCAAGGTGGAGTGGGAGCGGGTTTACAGGGTTCCGTGGACTCGTCGGTGGTGGTGGCTGCTTGTCAAGGACAACCAGAAGTGGCGTGCCCGTTACCATGCTGAGCTGAATAGGGTTTAAATAAAACGTATGTATGCAACCCAAGACAACAATTTTCAAAATCTGTTGTCTTGATTTAATGTAATATCAGCATGGGTTTTTATTTTCATGTAAGTTTATGTTTTATTAATAAAATAGTTATTTAAAATAATTAAATAAATGGATAGATTCAAATTTTGAATAGTAAAAACAGAATTAACAGCCAATCAGAAGTTGGCATCAGACGCTCCACTATTTTCTAGTCAGCTTCACTTGCAAAATAACAGACATAACCGCCATTAGAAGCTGGCATCAGACGCTTCACTAGCAATGCTCTAATGCAAATAAATGTTTTTGCTGTGATGACTTGAACTTTCTCAGCCTTCCTCTGCTTTTCTTGGTGTCTCATCACTTATTCACTTACCTCCTCTCCTACAACCCAACAGTTTCAAGTTTACCACTCTCCCTCATCACTACAGTTGTTGCCTCCCTTCCTTTCTCCTTCTCTGGAGATTAACAAAAAAGAAGATTGAATCGAAAGTGAGTTTAACCTAACCAAAATGTAAAGTCAATCCTGCCTCTCTCTCATCCATGTTTTTCTTCTTCTATTGCATGAAGACACTGGAGTATGAAAACAGAGGCGATTTTGAAAAGCCACCAGCACAACGGAAGAAAATAACTTACACATAATGCATCCCAAACTTAAATGTGTGACCAAATTAACAACTCCAATACCACACAACACTCTGTTTATTTGCAGTTAGTGTATAATACAGTTACAATAAAGATCAACATTCCCTTACAAACTTCCTCTTGCATATTGTTGTATATCATCACCCATTCAATTTTAATCATATGAATATACACTGAAATTCTGAACTAGCCCAAAGGCAAATAGCTAAGGCCCTTGTCGCCAAGAACCTCGGGCATCTTAATATCATATTGAATCATAGGCACAGTTAACCTACAATAACATAGATACAAATGTAAACATGTTACCTGAAAATGTTAAGATGTATAAACAAAAAAGTATTCTGATGCCAATGGCCGAGAATTTTGTAATGGTCGCCAAGAAGAAGAAGATCAGCGACCACAGCAAGCAATGGTTTGAAGCTTAATTTTGCATCCTTGTAACAACTTCCATATTTTCCAGTTCATGACCATGTTTTGTGAGTTTATGGTAATTATCAATTGAAAACCAATCATTTTCCCATTTTCCTGACAGATTAATTGTACTCTCCCTCCTTAGTCCTTGGAAGCATGCCTCTAGCTAAATATATTATCTCAATCTAACTATATTGATAGGTTTTAAACTAATTAGAGGAAAGGGGTGGATCAAATGCATGCAACACTTGAACATACAAATTATGGCCCATTCGATTCCATGAATGATATTAATTCACCAAATGTTACTGCCAAATCAACAAAAAAGATAACAACATCACCCTGTCACTAACAAATTTTAGTGCATGGCGTTGTACTACGCATGGCAGACAGAATCTAACCATTTCAATATAATTGAATTATTCTATTTATCTCTTGTAATTTATATTTATAATTACATGTCCCTTTTATCTCTTTCATTTTTGAATCATTATTAAAATCTTTTTAATATAGTTTTCCACAATCAAATCAAGATCATGTCTCATCATACAACTTGCAAGACAGAAAAGAGACTGCTTATTTATTTTTATAATTGAAATTATGTAATAAATTCTGCCTTTGAAATAAAAAAGGCATCGGAAATCTCAAAAAAAAAATATTAAAATTTATTGAAAATCCCAACAATTAAGACAATGCCAGCAAGCAATGCCCCTGTACAACCCAACAACAACAACACACCTCCCACCACATAACGGCTCCCGTTTGCCAGCTCTCCGCCGTTCCGTTATATTCTGCCACGTCACGGATGACGACAAATTAACGGCGACGGTGTCACTTTCTGTTCTGGGCACCCAACCCAAATATTCTCAACCCCGTTCACACCCATTCCATTTCTCACAGAAACAAAATTAAAAGTTTCAGTTTCTCTCTCTACAAATATCTCTCTCTCCTTCTCTGATTCTTTCTCGTTTTCTTTCTCCTGTGGTGGCACTGAAATCACTCTCTACCCAGAAAAATAAGAATTCATGTCGGTACGTTGTCTCTCTAAGTTTTGTTTCTTCTTTGTTCACCTCGATTCAGTGTTGTACCTCTGGGTTGATTTGAGTTCCAGTTTTTGTGGGTTGGCTTCTATTTATTTTATTGTTCCACCTTTTTAATCAATTCTGCATATTTGTATTATTTTCTTACTGTAAACCTAGCTGGATTTGGTCTTCAAGTTACCAGATTTTGTTGTGATTTTTTTCAGTTTGGGTTGCAGCTATTGGTGGTTTTAGATTGTATTGATTGCTACTGAATTTGTTTTTTTTATATACATATTGTGTGTGTTATTTTCAAACATTTCTGTATTCTTTTCGGAGTCCTATTTGTTTTCATCCAGATGAACTTATTAGGTGTCTATATTAAGTGGGTTTTGCTTGTTATCCACACTTTTTGGGATTTATTTGTGAACTTGTGTTGTTGCAGATCATCAAATTGTTTTCTTTTGAATCCAAATTCATAAGGTCAAAGACCAGATATTTATAGCTGTGGGTATCTCTTGAATCTAGATCTAGCATTGAGTAAAACTTAAAAGCATTGCTAGAACATAAGCTTTGTAGGAAGATTTCTATGGTGTAGGAGGAGGAAAGAAAGTAGAAGTAGGTGCAACTGCTTAATGAAGAGAGGGAGGCTACAATTCCAGCTTCTCTATTAGTAAGTGTTTGTTACTGCCAGCAAAGTCTTGTACGGAAGATACTTACATCTTCTGTGACTCAAATCTTTGTTTTAACCGCAGGAGTTTTTGATGGGATACTTGGGAAGTTTATCAGGAACCTATTAGTCAGGGGTAAATCTAGAATGGTGCACCTTGTTTGAAGAAATAAAGAAGTTAGCTGGCCTACCTTGAGAAATTGTTAAGACATGCGGGTGGCCAACACCTGTTAGGCCGAGGGTTAGGAGTTTGATTTCCTTAACCAGTATTGCAGGGCTGCAATGTTGTTGATAAAAAAAAACACATGATGGTAATTGCTGTTCCATCTGCTATAGCCTATATACTTTCCCATGTTGGTCTGATAGATTAGAACATGGGATTTTTATTCTGTTGATAACCTGACACTACTGTATTTTGTTGCACAGTTTGGAAAAATAATTCTGTGGAAAAAAAGAGTTAAAACTATAAACCTAGTCAGGTGTGTTTTATGTATCTTCTATTCAACTGGTATGGATTCAGTAGGAAGCTTGTTTAAAATATTATTTTTGGCTCCACCCTTCCATAAATACGCCTTTGTGAAGATGATGCTTGAGCTGATGATCGCTTGTTAAATGAGCACCTTCTGTTCATTTGGAAAAGTATTAAACACTGTCCTTTTCCCTCGTTGGGGGCTTGTGGAGGCTAGGGCCTATAGATGCAGCTTGGTTCTTCTTGGGAAGTTTGAAAATTTTAATGATCTGTTAGTCTTACTATTGCCCAACTTCAACTGAAATGAGCTGGTTTGAAATTTTTCCATTGAATAGAACAAGCTTTGGGCTGATACACACATAGGCGGAGCCATGTTGAGATTTGTGGGGGCACTTGCCCCCACTGAAATTTCTATAAAATAAAAATTATAGTCTAGTTTTTTCAATTTTGTTTAATTAGTAATTGTGCCCCCACAATTAAGTTTCGTAGTTTAATTTTCTAATCACAAAAACTTCCTAATTACCTAATCTTATTTTCCTAATCGTGCATTACTTTTTAAATCAATTAATTTTTTTTTTACTATTTCAAGTTTTATTAATTTCCTATTTATTCTATATTTATTATTAGTTAATTTTCCTAATTCTATTTGTTCTACGAATGTTTACTTTTATTTAAGCCATTGTTTAACCTTTTAAAATCAATAGGAGTTTTAAAGTTAGTTCTTTACAAATTTACTATAATCATGGAACAAAAGATTATCTAACTCCACCCATCCTGATGAGAATTACAAAAAAGATATTACAAAATTACCATAGTCATAGAGATATTGCAAAAAATTGATTGGAATTTTAAAGTTAGTTCTCGACGTCAGATTTTGTAAGAAGTAATCTTTATTGTATTTTTATGCAATATTAATACTTTTCAATATTATTATATATTATTTTAAAAATTAGTGCCCCCACTAATCGAAAAAGCTGGCTCCGCCACTGGATACACACATAAACTCACAGTTATTTGAAGCATGAACTTTGTGTGAGGCACACAACTGTTGAGGATCATGTTTTCCTTCCTTCAGAATCTGAGATCAAATAGAAAACCAAGGAATTTGCATTCATTGTTTTTAGTCAAACAAAGACAGGATTATGCATATCTGCCTTAAAAATTACCATTAGTATCATATCAGTTAGCTTAAAAAGTAGAGGGATGATTAATCTAAGAATCATGTGTAGATACCTTTTGTTCCAAATATCATCCAATTTATTTTCTAGAAGCAATTGCAAGTATATGGTATACCCTACTTTTGTTGCTGCCTTGCCTGCACCCTTTGAAGAACATTACAGCGGAGCCAATTGTGTGGAATTGAGCAAGATAGGTCAAGTTCAGGTTATGTCTATCATTTTTTTTGTTTGCAACATACTTTTGAGTTCTAGTGGTGGTTAGATAGATAATCAAAAGAAGTTTTTTTCATTATTATTATTAAAACCAAACTTAGGCTTGCAATGAACCAAAGTTTGACCTCTAGTGGTGGCTACATAATCAAGCTGATGGCTGTTTGTTAAACAAAATGTGCTTCTCTCAATGGATATTGTGCCAATCAATTACCATGCCATATTTATATACCTGAAACTCACTTAATGGCCTTCTAATGTTGTAATAGGTGTGCATATTGTCAGCATACTTAATAAGACTTTTCTTGGTAGATCAATTCATTAAGTTCCTTATGAGAAGCGTTATGGTGAAATGCTCAGGTTTCTCCATTTGGTTATGTTAGCTCACAATAGTTACATTGTGAGAGTGGAAGTAAGGGTGTATGGATCGATTTGGCATATATGGTAAAATGGCTAGATTTTGAAGTGTCATCTTGAGATATTTTATTTTTAGAATCACTTGGATAAAAACTGATTATTTACTGTAAGGGCCTTGGGATTCTCTTCTGATCGAAAATAAGTATCAGTGAGTAGACAATTGTGCTTTTGAACTCTTTTTTATTCTTATGGTTTTGAGGCTTCAGTTCCTTGTATGATGACTTGCTATTCAAAAATTATTGTTTCTAGCAATAGCCGAGCCTGTTTTATTCCCTCCAAAGTTCATCAACAAGTTAGGCATTAGATTCCCACTTGGGCATATATAGTTGAATTTATTACATCTAAACATTATGTGAATGTTATTTGACTCCTATTTCTCTACTGTAATAGGACAAGGGCCAGCCATTGCCAAAGTTTGGTGAATGGGATGTGAATGATCCTGCTTCAGCTGAGGGATTTACTGTGATTTTCAACAAGGCTAGGGATGAAAAGAAGACTGGTGGCAACCCTGATTCACCAGGAAAGACTGATCCTCAGGTTAAGCATAGAGTGGATCCTGGCAAGCCTCCATCTGTAAGTTGCCTTTTTCATTATTCACAATTTTTGCCAATTTGTGTGAATATATTATAGTCTCGATCAATTCTTACTGATGCATGAAGTGAGAACGACCAATTCTTACTGATTCATGAAGTGAGGACAAAAATTATGCACCTCCCTTTACCCGGACTGAGTAACAGCTTCAAAGCTCGTAGATGATATTATCATGTTTAGCACCTGCCCGGCTGCCCTTTATTAAGGCCTGACACACCCCAAAACCTGAACTAATAGGTGGAGGGTCAAACTTGTTATGTAGGACGGTTAGATGATACAATCATTTCTAACACCTGCCCTATATTAAGGCCCGGCCCACCTAAAAGCCTAATCTGATAGATGGAGGCTCTCACTTGTTATTTAAGCTGGTGTTACGATTTACATCTATTCGATGTGGGACTCAGACACCTCTATCCTTTGTCATGCCCTTTATATGCTTTGTAATTGGAACATGTATTCATTTTTCTGCTTTTTCAGAAGAAATGGTTTTGCTGCGTTTCGAGCCCGCCTGCAGAATCTTGATGAAGCACATGCAGTAATGCTGTGCAAAAGGATGGACAGGAGATCATCTTTAATTGTTAGATGGCCCACTATATTTTCATAAAGATTGAAGTCATAGAGCTGTAATGGGTCTTGCTGGAATCCATTTTTCTGTTCTGTAAAATTACTTCATTATCGTGTGGGGAAGGTTCAAAGAGGTGGAAAAAAACAAACAAAAGAAAACGTGTCTTTGTTTTATTCTTGTGGTATGAGCTGTCGAGCTTTTGTATGTGACTCTTCTCTTTTCCTCGTATTGTATTCTTCAACTTGTCCTTTGCTTTTTGCATGGTAGTGATATATGAGTGCAGCTTGAAGCCACAGTATAATAATTATGAGTCAATGAAGCATGTTCTGGTTAGTCTGTAAAAAGCTGAGTTGCAGGTGTTTTTCAATTCGGGTGTGAGAAGGACATGATGAGAGTGGTAGATGGCGATCCGTAGACAACTTTTTTTGATTTGATTGAGGGACTTGTACTGTTTTTCTGACTCCTCGATCGGGATTATCTGATGGATTAGCTACATTTACCGGCAGGCTCCAGGGCGGAGCGTGATCGGGATTAAATTTTTAGAAACCTTGAGGCAATGTTTTGGGTCATCTTTTTATCTCGTCTTACCAAATATTAGAGAATGTGATTGTTATAAAATGTAAATCTCGACTGTGCTATGGGAGCACCTAATTCATCGATCCAAAGTATTGAGAGTATTTTGGAAGGACAATTATTGGTGACATGGAAAAAATTATATCAGCACAAGGAGATGGGGGGCTTAGGGCCGTTCCAAAAATAGGAGTTGGAGACGACTCCTTGAGCCGGTGATACTCTTCTTCCAAACCAATACTGCGATGACATATTGGCAGCTTCAACTAAACCAATAAAAACCGAATTCGAGAAATATACTTGCAAGTCTAGTGTTTAAGAGGGATGCATTTAGTTGAACCGAAACGAGAAATATAGTTTAAGCGAAGAAAAAAAAGACTCGTCTGATTCTCTCGTCTATATAAGTTAATCACTAGGACAATGCTGATGCCAACCAGTGCCTAAGTCTTGTTCATCCAAACTAAAGAGCAAAGGCTGACATTCCATGAAGACAAAAGCACTTGCCCTTTTAAACTCTGGACGTCCCAAGCTTCCGCTCAAAGAGGTGCTTCAGAAGGTACACTTGGACAATGCTGATGCCAACCAGTGCTGCCGATTCCACAAATGCCTTGTAAAGTGCCCTGCTACTCATTGCTTCATTTACTGCACATCATCAATAATACATTGCACTATTCAATAACTTATCCTTTGAAATGTATTGAATTTGCCTAGAATGTATCTAGCCATGCTTTAAAGGCTTTTCTAGATTCACATACGATATTATTTATTTATTACTCTCTCCACCTTAGAACAAAATATGCTATTTGACTTTTTGCAAAAGTTGTGGATTAGTTGAGTTAGTACTTAAGTTTTCCCCACATGGCCCATAAGCTCGTGTATGTCATCCCACTAAATAGTTATAACCAACTCTTAAGAGGTATCTTATTAAAAATTCACCGGTAGCGAGCTTCCTACAGAGGGAAGTTGACACTTAATTTGGAATGCAATTTAGGAATAGAGGGCGTATCTCAATATGTTGTAATTGTTTTAAATAGATAGATAGTGATACGAAGATCTAGAACTGGATGTGTATATGCTTATTGCAAATCAACGAACACCAATTTTTCCGCAACCATATATAATTCCAAATCCTGTTATTACCATCTATCTATTCCTCAGTCTAATTTCTTCTGCTACTTCTATTCACAGGTTACAAATTTTTGTGTTCTGGGAATTGACACTAATAATATGCTGTTTCTTGGGTAATCTCTGATCCCTTTTAAGGTTTAGGTTAGTGTGCAATAGCCACCATGCAAAATATTTCATGGGAGAAATGCCTCGATCTTTTGTTTAATAGTGCCATTTACAAGCATGTGAGTTACTATTGATAGTTTTATATTACCATTTGAGATTTCTCGTCATGCTTCAGCGAAGGAATCATAACTTAGTCAACTTTACTGCAAGCCTAAGCTGCAGTAAGACCTCGGCTATGCTGGCTATATATATACAAAAAAGCCTAGCTGTGACTCCTCGGAAGTTCTGCCTTGAGAGAATCAAAACTCATATGTGAACTACCAAACACGAAAAGGACTTTTGTGATACAGAAGGTTCATTGGTGTTTGATTATGATTGAACCCGAAATGTAACTAACTGAACATATATTAATTTGATTCTCTAAACCAGATTGAGCATTGAAGGGGTAAAAAAATTCATAGCTTGTGACCAAACGGATGATCATACCGAGCTAATACACTTCTGAGACCCAACCACTGAATGTGAGGGGTATATACTATGTCATAAATCTCCCAGTTATACTGAACTGATATCCGACTTCCACGAAATTTGAGTTTCTACTTGTAACAAAATCAGTAATTATGATTAATCACAGTTTTAAAAATCCCTTGAGGCGGTAAATATCGCACTGAGCATTACATCTCACATTGTTAAGGCGCTACTAAGGCCTACACCTCAATACCTTAAGTACCGAAGCTGACACCTCATCTATTAGAGCAAATTGGGTATTTTGGGGCTTTCTCAAAATGATGTTTTTGGCTTTTTTAAATGATTTGCTTTGGGTCTTTTGAAGTTTTTGAAAAGAGAAACAAAACGCTACATATCCTAAAGATAGACACTCGTACGGCAAGACTCTCTTCACCCTCCTCTCCCTACATCACGGCACACTCCTCCCTCATTTCTCTCCATCCTTTCACTCTCTTCCCCACAAAAGTAAATAATTAAATATTTCATTTACTAATTTAGTGTGCTTTTGTCTAAATATTGGTGCTGATTTTTAAGTTACTGTTTGTTTTTAGTTGCTGCATTTAAGTTGGGAGGAGAGAGGGAAAAAAAAACAAGGGACACCTAACGTGGAATGTCTTCTTTATGTTTAGACTAAATCTATTATTCCTCTATCAATTAAAAACTTTTGTTTTAATGAATCTTATGATCTCAAGACTTATAATTTCTAATTTGATGAATTTTATGACTTTGCTATGAAATTATGTGTTGTTTGAACTAGAATGTGTGATATTTTCTTTATTTATTATTTTTTGTTATTGAGGCTTACGACTTGGTTCGCCTCGTGAGGCTGCTAAAGGAAAACACCTCGCTCCCGATTCCGTCTTTTTAAACCTTGTGATTAATAATTGTCAAGAGGATAATAATTGGTAACCAAACTAAAATACTTTATCCAAAAGGAAAGTAGAAAGATAAAGTGGTGCATGAACGTCCATTTTTAAGGTAGTGGAGAATTAAAATGGGAGAGATGAAAGTACACATTGTTGGGTACTTCAGTAGAGTGAAGGAAGCCAGATGTGACTAGAGAGTAGAAGAAGCAATAAATTGGATATATTTTCAAAAGTTATAATGAAAACAAATTAAGAATTTGAAAAGATACCGATTGCCTGCCGATCAGTCTCAGCCTCCAACCAGTGCTGTTCAAATTGAATATTGTAGAGAGCTTCCTCTAACTTCTCGATCTGCTCTAACAAAGGGTTGAAATGCTCTGTGGATATAAATAAAAAGCTACGGTTAATACACCATTTCAATCTTCAGAAGAACAAGTAAGGTTAAAAAAAGACAAGTCACCATCTTTTGCGTGTTGATCATAATACGAAAAATGGCCGACATGGATATCGAAGTCTATAGTTTCATGGTAAGGAGACTTGTTCGAGAAGCAGAAACGGTGGAGTCCCTTCTGATGAGCCACAAACTCAAACTTCTCACTCGCCTTGCCTCGGATATCCTGGATCTGGTTACCAGACGGCCCCTTCACCTGATTCAATCAATTAACAACACTAATCACATTTCAAAAACATACGATAGAAAAAATTCAATCAATTAAACGATGCTAATCACATTTCGAAGACAAGTGTGACAGAGTGAACATACCACAAGATCAACACCCTCCTCGGCAGCATGCCAGGACCCCTCAACCTTAACTACGACAAACGAGACATGAACGGTGTCACCGTCGTACTTAACCTCATGTGAGAAGCATTCTTCTCTGTCTATCACAAATCTGATTCCACAAGCTGTTTCTAGACTCAACAATAGTGCCACCAATACAACTTCTTTCATCTGGGTATTACAAAACCAATCACAAAATTTAATTCCATACCATGTAAATTCTCCCACCTGAAAACTTTCCCAGAGAAACAAACGCGGCACCGAAAATGAAAATCAAACTAAGATAAGATAGACCCGTACATAATGTTCAGTTTTGTAGATGAGGAAATGGCTAGGAAAATGGAAGCAATCTCAAAAATTCAAATTTGGGCTTCTTTTTCCTTCTGGGTTTCTCGGAAACCAAACGGAGCAATTGGAAATGGAAAAAAGAAATGGCGATACTTACCAAATATGAAAATAGATTTGAGAAAAAAATGAGAGCTCGGAAGAAAGATTTCACCTTTTATTTTCTCTCTCTCTCTCTCTCTCGAAGAATCTGACAAGGTATTGGAGCTCCTTCTTGCCCTGCTGTGATTCAGGAAATCTAGGTTTAGTACTTCACTTTTATGGGAAGACTCGAACTGAAGAACTTTGAAACTAAGTCACGCGATGCCTTGTCCCAAGAGATACTGATAGAATGCGTTCAAGTGCACTCTATGCTTATGTGATCCACACGATTAATCAGTCAACTTTCACCATTTTTATTATTTTATTTATTCTTGTTTCGTTTGAACTTCGATTCACTTCGTTCCAACGCCAATATTTTTCTTTTTTCGAGGTCTACAAAACAAGACCAGTGAAACATA
>JAYMSW010004115.1:0-11344 GCA_036897725.1 Erodium texanum
TCAAGTTTGGGTTGTGGTCTCTGCTGATTTGATGTAGAAGACGAAGCTGTAAAGTGAACTATAGGGCTTCTCAAGGATTTGGGGCAATAAGATGATGTCAATTTGATTAATTGCAATTGTAATTTCCATTAGTGTTAAATTATTATTTTTTTAATGTGAGATTAACACAATTATTATTTAATTTATAAGGTAATTAATTAAGAGAGAGCATAGTATAGACTACCATTACAGTGAGGAGCCAGAAAAAAAGCCAAAACCCGCCCTTTGCCTCTCTCCAAAGGATCAGCTACCCTTCTTCTTCCTCTCGGTCTGTCGATCCAGTCTTTCGAATCAACCCTATAAATCAAACAAGCTCGCTGCGATTTCTTTTACCTTCTCATAGTTTCTGTCTACTTCTCCACCTAAATCTCAGAAACTGTACTGTTGATCTGATCAATGGCTCAATTGGCCGTGTCCCAGGTCAGTCCCACTTTCCCAATATCCTTTTTTTGCTCCTGTGATCTCTGTTTGGTTCCCGAGAAAACACAGGGAAAATGGTTTTGTCAAAAAAGTTCCTCTTTTTAAGTTCATTTTCGCTCGAAATACAAGTGATTTATGTATAATTTTTGGGTGTTTTTTCTGCATTTCCTTATCTGAGCTTTACTGATTATTCATAAATCTTTGCTTGCTTTGATGGTTTTATCATTATGGGTTGTGGTGCAATTGTTGTTTCAGATTCAAAGCTTGGATTTTTGTTCATTTCCTTTCTGTTTCTCGGAAACCAAACAAAGGGTTACAGTTTTTAAGCATTGTTTTATGTTTTAAGTGATTCTAGTGAATCATCAAGTTTTGCCCTTCCTTTGCTGCAGCTCTCTTTAGCAGGACCAGTTAGGAGCGATTCGTCTCAAAGGAGATCTGTTCTTAAGGTTTAGTAACTCGTTCTCAGTATATTAGTGCTTAAAGAGTTTATTATATATCATGAAATGGTCTCAATTATTGCTGAATTATCGTTTACCAGTCTGTGTTTAGGTGTTTGTAGTATCAAAATTAGCATGCTTGGCCTTCATAGATTTTTTTCTTTCACTCTTGCTGATGGCCTTAGATTGTTTTAATAATCAAATGAATCTAAATGTAGAACTTACATTGAGTTTAGATGCTAAATGCTGCAACACACCTTCTCTGAATCTCTGTGACTGTACATCAGAGGTTTAATTTGCTCAATTTTATCGTCTTTTCTACAGTCCTGATGAATCTTTGTTCTTCATTTATCCTGCTGCCTTTCTTATCTATCCAACACTCTATGGTTTAATGTGCAATATCTTATAAGCATGGTTCTGAATTTCTAAGCATATTCATTGGTCATTGGAGATGTTCAGTATCTTCAGAACAAAACTGATATGCACATTGATAATATTTTTGGATTTTTTTTTCTTCCTGATTATATTGGTTTGTCATTGAGCTGCTCAGTACTAATGTTTATGTGAACCTGTAACTAAAAGTACATAATCTTTGTTAGTGAAGAAGATAACCTCGCAGGCTCGATTAGTTCTCAGTGCATTTTTTTTTACTCTATGCAGACATCCAGTGTTAACTTTATCGCTAAATCATGGGCTCCTACAATTACTTTAGACTTGAGAACCAAAATCGTTCAGTCAAAAAGTCATCGTGTGAAATGCAGGCCGGTGCACCAACCAACCAGCCACAAGGTTGCCGTTTCACCTCTAGAACTTGAAGATGCCAAGGAGCCCCCGCTACATTTGTACAATAACAAAGAACCCTATATAGCAACTATTGCTTCTGTTGAGAGAATCGTGGGGCCAAAAGCTCCGGGAGAGACTTGCCACATTGTCATTGACCATGGTGGTAATGTTCCCTACTGGGAAGGACAGAGTTACGGTGTAATTCCTCCTGTAAGTCGCCGTCTTTTCAACTCCTGTGTCTTATATACCGTGTTGTTTATACTCTAGATCTCACTCAGTTATCCATAATATGCACCTTTTTTCAATCAACTTCCCCTAAGTTTAATTTTTTTTTTGACAACTCCCCTAACTTTTTTTTAGTCTGAACTACCCCAATCCCGTCTTATTTTGGGTGTGAAATGAAGAAAATACTCACTCTATTTTTTCATAAGGGTTTTTTGTCATTTCACATCCAAACATTGACAGGATTGGTGTAAATTGAGGTTAAGAAAACTCAAGGGGTTGTCAAAAACATTTTAAACTTAGGGGTAGTTAATTGATAGTGGTGCATGCTTAAGGGTTGCTGAGTGAGATTTTCCCTATATTCTATATCTGTTGAATAACTATATCCTTGTTTCACAGGGTGAAAACCCAAACAAACCCGGTGCACCTCACAATGTGCGTCTTTCCTCGATCGCATCCACACGATATGGAGACTCTTTTGATGGCAAGACGACCAGCCTGTGTGTCCGTCGTGCTGTTTATTATGACCCCGAGACAGGAAAGGAAGATCCTTCCAAAAAGGGTATTTGCAGCAACTTCTTGTGCGATGCAAAGCCCGGAGATAAAGTTCAGATAGCAGGTAAGAGATTATGCCTCTGAATCAATTGAGTCCCACATCAGATAAATATGAGATAAATGAATGATTAATATACACCTTGTGCCCATGACCTGAAAAACCAGTCTTTTTGGGCAAGTGCAGTGGCCCAATTGTATATCATGGGCTTCCTTTGGTAAAACCCGGTTCTCCCCCAACATCACATTTTACTTGAAATTGGACGTTAATGTTTTGACAGGACCCTCCGGGAAGATAATGTTATTGCCAGAAGACGACCCAAAAGCCACTCACATAATGATAGCTACAGGCACCGGAGTGGCCCCGTACAGAGGCTATCTTCGCCGGATGTTCATGGAATCGATCCCTACATTCAAATTCAGAGGCCTAGCATGGCTCTTCCTCGGGGTAGCGAACACCGATAGCCTCCTCTACGATGATGAGTTCTCTAAGTACCTCAAGGACCACCCAGATCACTTCAGGTACGACAAGGCCCTGAGCAGGGAACAAAAGAACAAGAACGGAGGCAAGATGTATGTTCAGGACAAGATTGAAGAATACAGCGACGAGATTTTCAAACTACTCGATAACGGGGCCCACATCTATTTCTGCGGTCTGAAGGGAATGATGCCTGGGATTCAGGACACGTTGAAGAGGGTAGCAGAGGAGAGAGGCGATAAATGGGAAGACAAGCTCTCTCAGCTAAAGAAGAACAAGCAATGGCACGTCGAAGTCTACTGATATGATGTTGAGACATAACAGCTATTCCCGTTAAGGTTAGGTAAATCAGTTAAAAGGTTGATTTGTAGTTAACATTCAACTGCATTGTTTCAATAAGTTGTAGATGTTCATGTTCTGAGAAATGTGGACCTGTCTTTGTTGAATTCTTCAAATGTTGAAACTCTTGTACTTTAATGTTTCTGAGTCCTAGAAAGATGCTGAGGTCCTTCAGGTTTGTGCTGTCTTTGACCTGTCTGAAGATTATTTATTTCTTTTGAAGTAATTGAAAAAGAAATGTGAAACAGTTGTCATGCATCATTTTGGTAGGCTCATTTTGTTTTATATTTTTGGAAGCAATGAAAAAGGATGCTTCAATATTGAATATTATCACATACATTAATAAGTTTCGAAGAGAAAAAAAATATAACAATAATAAAAAGTCAAGAAAGAAAATTCCCAATCCTCTCACCCTATCATAACAATATGGTTGACAGTTGAGTTCATAAAAAATGTTATTTTGGAAATTATTTTCTATACAAAAATGGATAATCTTATAATTAAAAATTAGGTTAGTTAATTAGTGTGGTTTTCTGACATGTATATTCCTCTGGATAAACTCAATATTATTCAGTTGGATATATTTGTAACTTAAAAAATCGAAGTTTAATTTCGGAAACTTTAATTTTTTGAATTATAACAAAAATGAAAATGTTCATAAAACACTTTTCTTGGTCAAATATAAATACAGAACCTGAACTGTAGTCCATAGGCGTTGTCTGTCTCTTCTTCTCCCTCTGGAGTCAGGCCATCTCAATCCCTGGTGAATCCATCTCTCTGTATGTGTTTTCTCTTCAGATCTTTTATTTAATTCTAGCTCGAACACGTTAATTTTATGTTTTTCTTCTGATTTTATCGCACGTTTTGTTCCATTTAGATATGCACAGAATCATGAAATCAATTTTTTTTTCTTTCTGATTATCGGATTTCTTAAGCTTAAATCCGTATCGGGTATTCATGTTTCTGGGAAATTTTTGATCTTGATGCGTTATGGGTTCTGCTGGTGAATTTTGACGTTTTTTTTTTGTCATCTGGGATTTTTTCATCAATCACTTTTTTGATCTCCTCTCGATTTTCTGGAATTTGTGTTTTGACCTGACTGTGGATGAATTAAGTTTCGATTTAGTAATTGGGGGTGCAAAATTGATGGCAAAAATTGAACTTTTTTCCGTTTTCTCGGAAACCAAACAGGAAATTAAATGGCTTTACATGTTGATAATTTGTTTTATATCAGTATGTGGTTGCAGACTTGCAGTGATGAGTTTTGTTGTTTCAAATGATATCTATAGCACTTGCCTGTTTTAGAAATGATTATGTTTGATTAAGATATGTGAAGGAAGTTGATTAATGCTTCTATATACATTGATTTGAGTGGTTTTGTTCATATTAGTGGAAGGGCGGCTTTGTTGGACGACTTAAAATCACACGCAGAGCTATGAGTCGTCCAAATGCCCTTGCAAGGCCACTCTCAGGTATGATTCTCGTACTCGTGAGCTGTAAATGTAATAATTATCAGATTTCATGTGGAACCTTATTACTAAATGACATTTCAGCTTCTTAAACCATAGTTCAATCTAAAAACATTTTTCAAAATAATAACTTTATAATTTCATTCAGCAATTTGAAAATATCTTTGGCAAGAAAAGAGAATGAGTCTTTGGTATTCCTCTAAACTTTTATAGAATGTCGGTATACAAGCTCTTGTTTCGATAAGTTATATTCAACCAAGACCGTGCATGATGTGAGTGCATGTTTCTGTACAGGCAAAAAAAAGTTGAAGGATCTGTTGCTTAAAAAGGAAAACTCTGTTTGTGCTGATTGTGGCGCTCCGGATCCCAAATGGGCGTAAGTTTGCCGCCCAATATCTTTAAGCTAATTTTGGAAAGGAGGTATAAGGTTTCATCGTTTGAAAAAAAAAATTAGCTAATTTTGGAAAGGAGGTGTAAGGTATCATCGTTGAAAAAAAAAATTAACCTTTCAGGCGTGCAAAAGCTGATAGGTTGCGTAAATGGTCAAATATTTTGAAAAATATCGACAGCAGAATTCAAATATGTTATTTGCTTAATATTTACTTGTAAAAGATACTGAAAAATCTGTTGAAAACTGAAATTTCAGGTCTGCAAATATTGGAGTTTTTATATGCTTGAAATGTTGCGGTGCACACAGAAGCCTTGGAACACATATTTCAAAGGTAAGTGCTCCTATGCTGATTCTCACTCGAATGTTATTTTTATGGACAATATTAATCGGGGTTTAAATTTTAAATCATATCATTATCGAGTTTAGCTTATATTGCACGGGTTATTGCGTATTTGGCTGCTCAGGTTTTGTCTGTGACTTTGGATGAGTGGTCTGATGAGGACATTGATAACATGATTGAAGTTGGGGGAAATTCTGCTGCTAATTCTATTTATGAAGCTTCCATTCGTGAAGGAGTCTCAAAGCCTAAGCCAACAGCTAGTCATGAAGAACGTTTAAAATTCATCAGGTACTTGATTTCGCTTTCAAGAACATTATGTGCATTTGTATGGTTCAGACCACTTATTTTCTTAACCATCACTGATCTTGATATTGGTGAAAATAAATTTAATACTGTGATTATTCACATAATTATTTGAGGATTTGGGTGACGTGGCATACTTTGGCTTTTATGTGATTACTCACATAATTACAATTTCATGCAGGTCCAAGTATGAATTTCAAGAGTTTCTTAAACCTAGCTTACGGATTGTGTCAATAAATTCTGGAAAGAGTTCTTTCCAACAAAGTTTTTCCAGCAAGATGATGAATTCGTTCCATAGTTCTTCAAATGCATCTCAGTTAACGGTAACATTTATTAAACCTGTTAGTGTTTATATTTTCCTGTTCCTTGTTAAGTGGATTAGTTTAGTGAAAACATAATTAATATAATACGATGTTTCACTGGTTGTATAGTCTTGCACGTGCATAAGTTTACTTCAACCGACTTGTAATTACAAGAGTTCGTTTACACTTGAAATGGTTACAGGAGGGCATGGTAGAATTTATCGGGTTAATGAAGGTAAAAGTGATAAAGGGCACAAACTTAGCTGTCAGAGATGTGAGGACAAGCGATCCGTACGTAATCTTGAAGGTTGGCAAGCAGGTTAGTTGCTCTTCTCTTTTTCCGATTCTTTGGGCCAAGATCCTTTCCGGTGTTAAAAGCCCAACCCACCTAAAAACTTGAACTGATGGGTAGAAACCCTAAAATACTTATCAATGGCATACAAATCCACATCTTCTCGATGTGAGACCTTGACAGGCCTGCACATGGGCCTCTAGCCCAAAATAGGCCGGCCCTATAACAGGATGACAAGGAGAGGTTCAAGTACGGATAGGCCTAACTCTAATACCATATTAAAGCCTAACCCACCTGCTCAAACCGATAAGTAAAGACCATAAGATGCTTATCAAGTGGCACACGTATCCATATCTATTCAATGTGGGACCTCAGCACGGCATGGTATATGTTTCTGTTGATCGCATTTGATGAAATCAGGTTGCTAAGACGAGTGTGGCCAATAGCAACTTGAACCCAGTCTGGAACGAAGAACTCATGTTGTCCATCCCTCATGATTATGGAGCTATAAAGTTGGTAAGCCTAACCATACTTCTCTAATCGATCCAATTACTTGCACATTGGTTCGTAAGTGTAATTTTCAACGTTCCTCCTATTGATTGTGTCATCGCATCACAGGAAGTGTACGATCACGACACATTCTCAGCAGACGATTTAATGGGAGAAGCAGAGATCGATATCCAGCCACTGATAACATCTGCAATGGCCTTCGGGGATCCCGAAATGTACGGGAACATGCAGATCGGGAAGTGGTTGAAATCGCACGACAACGCCCTCATAGAAGACAGCATCGTTAACATCGTCGATGGGAAGGTGAAGCAGGAGGTCTTACTCAAACTCCAGAATGTTGAATCTGGAGAAATATTTCTAGAATTAGAGTGGATGCCCCTTGACCAATAGTCATAGGGGTGTTTCTGTAATATAATGTGTACCAACCTTTGACTCCCCATTGACTTGTTGAATAAATGGATGTTATGATGCAGATTGCAGCTAAACTTTCATTTTTGGCCCGCCTTAACTCGATCACATCGAAAACATCAGGTTTAAGTTATTTTACAACAACAAAAAACCATTTTTTGAAGATAATATTTGATTTGATCTGATTAAATATATAAATATACTATTAAGATTAGATTAAATTTTATTCTTATTGATTGATCCACTCGATCAGATCGAAAATATAAATATATTTGGTTCTACATAAATTCCAATAATTTGTTTGGTTAGAAACTATACGAACAAAGTAATCTACAGAATCATTGATCTTGTACCTTGTTCAAAAAAAAAAAAGAATCATCAATCTTGTACCGACAGTTTTAATACAAGAACACGGAAGAGGGACACAAGAGATAAGGACGATCTCACAAGATTGCTTTGGTACGGAGAAGACGACAAGGTACAGCTTTTACGATAATTGGAGGACATGGGCAATTTCGGAATTTTCGTATTAAAATATGTAATGTTTTCAGACAATAGCATGTGACCCACCTCACTAATAATGGAGGCCCATATCTGGCAGTCTGCTTCACCCATCACTTTTTGCTCTTACCTTCATTTTATTTTGTGGATTTTTCACTTTGTATATGTCTTTATTGTAAAAATTATTTGATAATTATTATTTTTTAAATATTTTTAATATAAAAATACATAATATTAAAATTAAGTGATGTCTGTAGTCTAAGACCGGTCTATCATTTCACATAACATTAATTATTTTAATTTAATATATTTACAATAAAAGTTGAAAATATTATTAATAAATATTATTTATTTACAAAATCCAAGAATTTATACATTTATATGATATGATTTTAATTTGAAGTTTATAAAAAAAAAATTAAAATACCACAGTTCTGCTACAGAGAGTGGTTACATAAAATTCTAATAAAGTACCAGACTTTAATGGCGTCAGATTCTTGGTTCTTAGTTAAAGATAGCCCTAACCGAGCTGAGAGAGAAATGAACTCTTTTTTTTTTTAATCCGTTTACAACAAACAGCCCGTGATCTGATAGTCCCACTTCACAGCTAGAAGCTTCGTCCCCATTTTTTCTAGCTTGATCGTCTTTGGATTTTCACTCTGCACTGAGAAAGCAAAGTTTTTTTGTTTTTGTTTCTGAACTATCAAATCAGCCTCTTCTTCCCTTTTCTTTCCATTTTGAGTGTTCTGGTTCTCAGATCTGGTGGCTGGTTTGGTTTCTGTCACTGTGGAGATTGGTGGGTTCGAGAAGAGTTGCAGGTGGGTTTTTCATGGCCGTTCTATAAAATTGTTCATAGCGTGTGTGGTTCTGAGCTGAAAGGGGGCAAAAAGAAAAAGAGAAATCTGATACCCACATGGGTTTTGATGCGTGTTTGTGTGGTAGAACATGAAAGCATGTTTTCCAAGTCATTGACAGCTTGAAATCTATGTCTGCTGTTGTGTGTGCTTTGTCCTGAAGCTGCTTGAAGAACATCATTAGGTGTATTGGGTATGAATATTGAATCTTTGATGTGATTGCAGACTTGGGTTGTGCTTGCTTTTTCACTTTGTGTTTCTGGAAATTAGTTTTGTGGGATTTGGGGATTCTCCATAATAGAAGTGAAGTTTTGTTGATGGTAATGTTGATGATGATGGGTCAAGTCCGAGGCCATGTTTTAGGTCTGCTAATAACTGGGTTTATCTTCTCCATGTCTGTGGGATCTGGAGAAGCCCAATCGAATCCTTTTCGGATAAGCTGTGGCACCAATTCAAGTCTAGATGTGGATGGTAGGAGATGGATTGGTGATTTAGCCCCTAATAACAACATCACCATGAGTGCTCCTGGCATCACTGCCTCCACCACCTCAATTACTGATGATTCTAGTCTTGCAGAGCTCTACAAAACGGCCCGGTTCTTCACTGATAACTTGAATTACACCATCAAGGCTAATCAGGGAAACCATATCATCAGGCTCATTTTCTATCCATTCTCCTTCCAGAGCTACAATGTGAATGAATCTTCATTTGATGTTGTGGCCAATGGTGTGAAGTTGCTAGCAGGGTTTAATGTCCCGGGCGAGGTTATGCACAGGAACGCTTACTTACAGAGCTCGGGAGGCAATTCAAGTTCATCATCGTTGGTTAAAGAGTATGTTCTTGCTATCAATCTGGATGTGCTTGTGATTGAGTTCATTCCCAGTGAAGGGTCGTTTGGATTCATTAACGCTATAGAGATTGTCCCAGTTGGGGATAAGCTTTTTGCGGACCCAATCAACAAAGTGGGTGGCTCGAGTACTATGAATGTGAGTGGGCGTGGGATGGAGACTATGTACAGATTGAATGTTGGTGGGCCAGAGATTAAACCCAGACAAGATTCAGAGTTCTGGAGAATGTGGGAGGTTGATACAGGCTACATGATCACAGCTAATGCTGGTTGGCCTATCAGTAACAGCTCCAACATCACATATGCTTCCATGAATGATTCGTCTGTAGCTCCTCTTGTTGTGTATGAAACAGCAAGAGCAATGTCCAATTCTGAAGTGTCTGAGAAGAGATTCAACATGTCATGGAAGTTCGAAGTGGATCCTGATTTTGATTACTTGGTGAGATTGCACTTCTGTGAGCTGGATTATGACAAGCCGAACCAGAGGACTTTCAGAATCTACATAAACAACAGGACAGCCGCTGATAACTTTGATGTTGTTGTTCGAGCAGGAGGGAAGGACAAAGCTTATCATCAGGACTATTTGGATGCCGTTTCGTCCAAAATCAACATGCTTTGGATTCAACTGGGGCCTGAACTTGCTACTGGGTCTTCAGGAACCGATGCACTCCTCAACGGGCTGGAGATTTTCAAGCTGAGCAGGAACATGAATCTTGCTAATGCAGACAGGTTCAGTGCAGCTGGATCAGCAGGCAAATCAAAACCTTGGGTTCTGTGGGTTGGTATTGTAGCAGGTATTGCTTCTATTGCCACTCTTGGAGTTCTCTTTGCTGTTTTGTTTCGTTTCTGCAAGAACCGAGGAAAGAAATCAAGTGATGCCAAGAACAATCCACCTGGGTGGCGACCATTGTTCTTGAATGGAGCTCTGGTGACCAGCACTACCAATGCCAAGGGAGCTGCAGAAAAAACAAACCCTAATGGATCCATGGCCTCCAGCAGAGTTGGGAAGCGGTTCACATTGGCAGAGATTCGTGCAGCAACGAACAATTTCGAAGAAAGCTTAGTGATCGGAGTTGGAGGCTTTGGTAAGGTTTACAAAGGAGTGATAGAAGATGAGACTCTTGCTGCAATCAAGAGATCCAACCCACAATCTGAACAAGGACTTGCTGAATTCGAGACAGAAATTGAGATGCTTTCGAAGCTCAGGCACAGGCATCTTGTGTCCTTGATTGGGTTCTGCGAAGAGCAAAATGAGATGATCTTGGTTTATGAGTACATGGCAAATGGGACTCTTAGGAGCCATCTCTTTGGGAGTGATCTACCTCCATTGACATGGAAGCAGAGATTAGAAGCTTGCATTGGTGCTGCACGTGGTCTGCATTATCTTCACACAGGAGCAGAACGGGGTATAATTCACAGAGATGTTAAGACAACAAACATATTGTTAGATGAGAACTTTGTGGCAAAAATGTCTGATTTTGGGCTGTCCAAAGACGGCCCTTCTTTGGAGCATACCCATGTTAGTACTGCTGTAAAAGGAAGCTTTGGATATCTCGATCCCGAGTATTACAGAAGACAACAGTTGACTGAGAAATCCGATGTTTACTCTTTTGGAGTTGTCTTGTTTGAGGTGGTTTGTGCTCGAGCTGTTATAAACCCAACCCTGCCAAGAGATCAGATCAATCTTGCAGAATGGGCAATGAGGTGGCAGCGCCAAAGATCACTGGAAACCATTCTTGACCCAAATCTCAAAGGAACTTATTCTCCAGACTCACTGATCAAGTTTGCAGAGATTGCTGAAAAGTGTCTTGCTGATGAGGGAAAGAACCGGCCCACAATGGGCGAGGTCTTGTGGCA
>JAYMSW010004116.1:0-11343 GCA_036897725.1 Erodium texanum
ATATGTGTAGTGAAAAATAAACGAATCGAGTTGAGTCCAGCCAGATCATCTAGTATTTAATTAATTATTTTTATTTAATATAATTAAAATAATTATTTATTATTTGTGATGAAAATTATATAAATCAAGTTGAGTTGAACTAAATTTTAAGCTTAACTATTTACATTCAAAGCGAACTCAAGTATAATAATATAAACTCGTTTGAGTTTGAATCAAACCGAACCCTACCAAAATGAAGCTCGTTTACACCCTCTAGAGATGCATAACACTGCAAAAAGTTTCTTATTTTTTATTATTGCTAACAGTTTATGCTATGTCTTATGATTTTTAAAAGATTAATTCAAATTAAAAAGAAACCGCATATATGATAGACTCCCGAAACCCCGAAATGGAATCGCATGCTTGAGCACCCATTGGTGGATGCCCCAGTATGTGTTATCCGGAGGGTATGGGGAAAATGATGTGAAAGGAAATGAAAAAGTGGCACCCATTATGTTGTGGGGTTTAGTTAAAGTTTTAGCATAATTTTGACCCGATGTTTTGGAATATAGACATCTCTGATCTCTCCTTTCTTGTCGCGACTCACGGATTTCACTCTTTGCATCCTTCTTTTTATCATTGCCTGTCGTTAATGGTAAGTCATCATGAGGTTCAAGACAAAAGAAGATTTCTCACCGCTTTAGGCATTGTGTTTCATGTGACGAAAAATGTTATTCTTTTTTCGCGATACAATGTGGTTTCTGTTTTTTCTTTTCTTTTAGATGATACTTGTGATATGTAAACATCAATTTAATAGTTAAAGATCTAGTTATGATTTTATATTTTAACAGATATAACTTAATCATAAAATATGGACAGAGTAAGAGTATCGAATGAGCTGGGAGCTGGGAATGGCAACAGAGCCAAGTTTGCAACACTTGTAGCTGTAGTCCAGTCCACTATTATTGGTTTCTTCTTTTGCATACTTATTATGATCGTACGCGATAGGATTGCGCTTATTTTCTCCACAAGTCCTGATGTTCTCCGAGAGGTTGATGCGCTCACATTTCTTCTAGCCGTCACGATTCTCCTCAACAGTGTTCAACCAGTTTTGTCAGGTGATTTGGAGCTCAATATTTTTTTGTATTAAGTGTTAGTAAGAGTTAATCTTGTTTGTGTTAACGCCAATTCTTTGAATATATAATCAGGGGTAGCTGTGGGATCGGGATGGCAAGCATCTGTGGCATACATAAACATCGGATGTTACTACATTTTTGGACTCCCGCTCGGATTTCTAATGGGATGGGTATTCAAATTGAGTGTCGGGGTATGCTTTTTAATTATAGTACTACATGAATCTACCGGACTATATTCTTCTAGATTGAATAAACGAGGTTAACCAATTTATGCAAATATTTGATGAAATTAGGGAATATGGGGAGGGATGATTTTTGGGGGCACGGCTGTCCAGACATTGATATTAGCCATCATGACATTCCGGTGTGATTGGGACAAAGAGGTACATACATACATCTATGACTTCACTTAAAGTATAAAAGTTAAAACGAAGTTCACATAATGTATAATGTTATTTGTTAAAATATAAAATTATAATTAAGTCTTTAACTATTGATTTGAGTTTTTAATTTTATTAGTAATCTAATATAGTATTATGGGTACGAATGTAGTCCTCATTATCTACAAAAATATTAACTATTCTTCATTATTATGTAAGCTCTTAATGTGTCTTTCATTATGTCTAATCTCAAAGTCTTATATCTTTTTTTTTTCAATGAGCTCATCTCTCGTAAATAACGTACATTCAGACTTGTATATGAGTTTATACGTGAAGACACGTAATAGAATGAGCATTTAATTATCAGGTTAAAATTTTAATTAAATTGATCCTCTAATAATTATATTGTATTTGTAGGCGGAGGTAGCTAGAAGGCGTGTGCAGAAATGGAGTACAAATCAAGACGAACTTTCATAGATCTTGCTGCAATTCGGGGGTCGATTTTGCCGTTGTCATTAGGCGTACAAAAGTTCGGCCTTTTTGTTTGTTTGTCGTTTCTTAGCATGCCCCCCCAAAACTCTTCCTATATTTTGGATTATAATATATTTTTCGCAACAAAAAATTGGATATGTATAATATGTAGAGTAAAGAAGTTCACGTTAATTATATTTTGTTGAGTATTTCATGTTCATTTTTGCTCTTTTATCTGCGAATTATGAACATTGTTGAAATTTTGAACTCGTTTCACTATGATTGGTTTTATTCATCATTTTTTGATTGGCTAATATTCTTAGTAAGAAAAGATAGGATATGCATCAACTTCTGAGTTCATCATTGGTATGGATTGCGTTCAAAAACCTATACACTTGTATACTAGCTACCTTCATGGTGAACAGTGTACAAGAAGTAACTCAAGAGTAGCTAAATATACCCGTTTTTGATGTAATTATGTTTATTTATTATAGTTGGTAGTGAGAGTTGGTTTAATTGTTTGAATGTGAGTATTACCTCCGTTTTCATTGGAAAGCAGTAAGGACAAGAATTAAGGAATTCAGAAAGTAGCCTTCGCTCTGAGATTTCTTGGTGTGGTTCGTTCGTACGACGGTTGAGAATTGGTTCATGACTCCGGAGGGACTTAGTATGGGCTAAGCAAACCTGGGCCTACTCCCTTTAGTGAATTCATCTCTTTCATTTGATATTTGACCACTACATTCACCATTGACTTTTAGTATCTTCTCTTGTTCAAGGATTGATTGAGCTATGCTCATGCTCATATAAATACATTATCTTGTTCTTGTTTTCCGATGAATTGTGGTATGTATTATGTACCTGCATGGTGTTCCATCAGCTCTCCGTAACTAGCTATGTGGTTGATTGCGTGATACCACATATATAGGAACTTTATTGTTCCAAGACCATGAGGACTAATTTGTTGATCTCCCCTGTAGTTAACCATTCCTTGCATCAATTGGATTTTATGTACACTTATGCCCATGATCGGCTCTTCATGTGACCTTATGACTATGTATCTTAGGTAGTAGCGTGTACATATTTGTTCCCCTTCCTTTCCTTCTTAATATCTTTTCCATATTTTTGCATTCTGAGTCTTTCTTTTTTGGGGTGTGGTAGTGACAACCAACGTCCCTAGGTTTCCGCATTTATACTAGTTACATCATTACTCCATAGGGTATTGATCGATACTTAACAAATTAATATAATGCTTGAGAACCGTGTCAGGTCATGTTAAAGAAGCATTAGATGCACAATGTCACCTCCGCTATCAATGGACCCTCGAGTATGTTGATAGATGTTTTGATCGGGACCTCAGCTCACCCTAGACACTTGGTGGTTCCAAATTTGAGAGAGTCCAGATATCAGCAGTAAGGTCCTGCATGGAACCGTACGTGGTCGTACAAGCAATATAGATTTTTTGGTAAGATACTGGCTGAGACCAAACGGAGAGGGGGGTGGTGGGGGCCAAGGCTACCCCTAGACTAAGGTTGTCACTACCCTAGTCTAGCTATGTATGAGCGGTTAACGGAAATATGTAATGGTACAAAGGTGGACGAATGGCGCGATGGTTTAATGCATAGGCTTGTGTGTATTTTAAGGAGTGAGAGAGAAAGTGATCGTCGGAGCTCATGGAAAAGGAGCACTGCACGTGACAGCAATGAAGGATCAACCGAAGGGAAAGCTTAAAATTTTGAAAGCTCGGGAGAGACTGAAGAGCGAAAAGGCTGACCTTGTGGAGGAACCACAATCAAGGGGTGATAAGCAGGTAGGAGGTATGTAGACCATTGATGTATAAGAAGATGCAAGACAAAAGGTTTGACATGTGAGTAAAATAGTTCGTTTCAAATGTTAACCAAACTTGCGGTTCTTCGGCGAATGACTCGCCTCATCATTGAACATAAACTCGAGAGGTGTAACTACATATTAGCCTCCCGAGCCACTACAAGACACCGCATGTTGTATCAAATAAGTGGGGTTCTCAGTCCCACTGACCACCCTTCTTGGAGTTCTCAATTCCTCAAAGGCGGCTCCTACGTGATAAATGTCGGCATCAAGTAGATACAAGAAAGTCTAGAGAATACAAGTTTCACGTAAAAATCTAATTTCACACTAGTACAAGTAACTCCCTATGATAAATGCTACCCGCATAGAAAGATACATAATATATTGAAACGTCACTTGGATTATACACACACACCATTCAACATGAAGCTGAGACAACGAGAATGGTTCTCAAGCCTCTCGTCACCATAGCTTATACCCACCGAGGGCAATACTATCATGCAAGAAAACCCAAATAAATCCATACATAGTGAAGCCGAAATGACACATGTAACCTATAGCCTTTAACATTCATAGGATAAAGGTGGATGGGGGTATATAAAAAAAAAATTCATACTCGATGGAGATATCAACTCTGTTCTGGCTGAAAGTGACCGTTATGCCTACATGTTTTATAAGTCAGATTCAGACTCATTCTGTGACTTTGTTGATGATGTTGGTATGATAGATCTACCTTTAGCTAGAGCCAAGTATACATGGTATGGGTCATCATCAAAGGCGATCAGAATTGACTGGTACCTCATCTCTCTAGACACGATGGTCGTATTCTCCAACCCAGTCTATTTCTATAAGAATTTCTCAATTAATTCTCACCCTACCTTAGACTTCTTCATCCACTAATAATCAGATGCTCACACTTCACAATAAGATTAAGGGTAAATGTCATCCAGCTACCTCCAACTTTCATGTAATGTCACTTAACTACACCCAACTCTATAAAGTTTTTTACAACCCCCTAAACTTTGTTTTAGTCTCACATTAAAAAAAAAATGACAAGAAACAAAGCAAAAAGATATAAACGCCCCAACTTTAAAACTTTAACCCCCATTTTAACCCTAACCCCCAAACCCCAAATTAAAAACAAATTAATTTGAATTAATAATTATTATATTTTAACATAAATTAATCTCATTTTTTTGAAAGCAAAATAACAAATTTATCCCTACCGAGTGACAATAAGATTTTAGTTGCATTTTTTTAAAATACAAGTTTATTTTTAGATTTAAAAATAGAAAAAGACATCAAAAATTATTTGTAAAATAAAACTGACATTTTTTTTGTGATAGAAATCAACAAAATTAAAAATTGAAAAATAATTAAAATTAAAGAATAATACATTAAAATCAAAAATAAAAATAAAATAGAAGGCAATCTTGATTACGAGTTGCTGGAGTTGGGAAGAAGACCATCTGCCTTCTGTTTTATTTATATTCATTTTTTTATTTTAATGTATTACTCTTCCCCTTTAAATTGTTTTTCAATTTCAACTTTGTTGATTTTCTGTCGCCAAAAACAAAAATTGACGGTTTATTTTACAAATATATTTTTAAAATTTTGAAATAATTTCTAATGTCTTTTTTTATTTTTAAATCTAAAACTAGGCTTATATATATATTTTTAAAATGTAACTAAAATCTTATTGTCAATTTTTCATTTCACTTTGAAAAAATGAGATTAATTTACGTTAAAAAATAATAACTATTAATTTATTTTAAATTTCGTGTTTTGGGGTTAAGGTTAAAATTGGGTTTAAGGATTTAAGGTTTTAAAATTGAAAGTGTTTATGTTGTTTTACTTTGTTTCTTGTCTTTTTTTGTCCATGTGAGATTAAGATAAAATATAGGTGGTTATGAAAAACTTTTTAAAATTAGTGTAATTAAGTGATATTACATGAGAATTGAGAATAGCTGAGTGAAATTTCTCCTAAGATTAACTATTGATAACTGTAATCCAATGTCTCCATTAGCTACTAGATTGCGCGGTAGCAAAGGGAAAAAAACGTAGCTCCAAAAGTGATGGAACAGAGCACGACATAACCCTTGGAATATTTATTGGAACCACGATCTATTTGGAAGATTTGGCTTGATTTTAAACTCAAACTAATATAAAAAAGGTCGTTTCAAAATATATATATATATAGATAGAAGTTTATATATCATATTGTTCAATTAAATTAAACAATATAGGCAGCCAGGTCTTGTTCCTATCTCTATTCAACAAAAATTATAAATAATAGGTTAATTGTGGATAAAGTCTTTGATTTGATTAATTAATTACGGAGCACTCGATGACGATGGCATTGAAACTGATATAAATCGATATAACAATATGAACGAAACTGTAAAATTAAGAAGTTAAATACGTCAAAGCTATATGTAAATTGTTTGTTTATTACATCAGTAGCCTTGTTTACATATAATTATCATTGACGAGGACTAAAATCTTTTTTATTCAGCAGCTAACCCTTCATTATCATTTGTGTTTGTTTAGATAGAATAAAACATAAAAGTAATCGATGGTTTAATCTGAGACGTAGAGTTCATTGTCGTAGTAGAATTAATATTAAATGGGATTATCCATCAGAGCTAGCTTAATGATTAAAAGTGTTATCTTTTAACAATCAGGATCGAATTTTAATAAGCACAATAATGTTATTATTTCAACGATTTGTGTTATTTGCGGTTTGTTTGTCTTGTGTCATCCCATGTGTGTGTACTAATGTATTGTTCGGTCCGATCTGTTTGTTAAGAGGTAAAATTGTTGCAGATTCTGTAATGTGTAAACTAGGGCTTAATGTGCAAACCTACAAACCATTTTAATTTAAGGGTATTTTTAAAACTGGTTCCGGACCGGGTCGCGGGTCTGCCCGCAGGTCAAGCAACCCAGTTCGGCTTATCACCTGTAGACGCGTCTTCTAGAGCTTGCTGCGCGCGGCTCCTGGTAACCGCTGAATGAGCTGACCATCTAGTCAAACAAGATCCAACATAAAAGGAGCGGAAATGCACAGAAGCTTCAACACACGCCATAGTGGATGACTCTGATCCGGCGCGTCTGGTGTTGTCACGTGTAGCGCTCTGGTCAATTTGTTCCACTTTCTCCATTTTGTCCATTCCCGCTTCTTTTGAAATCCGTTTCACTTCCTTCCAACGCCAATATTTTTATTTTCTTGAGCTCTACAAAACAAGACTCATATAACATATATTTTAATATAACAAAAAATATCTTCAGTAATAGGATACGATTAGTTTATTTTATTTTATAACACTAAAATTATACTAATTTGATATTGCAAAATAAGCTTAAATGCGACAAAATAAAACATGCAAATGCGTATGAGTCAGCGACTCACGAATCTCTCATATTTTTCGAGTTTGAAAAATTTTCCCGAAAAAATATCGACTCTAGCAAAATCAGCATATTTTTCCAACTTTGGCGACTAATTTTCCAACACTTTATACCATATTTCCAACGTTCTATAACTCATTTTCTAACACATTATAACTTATTTTCCAACGTTCTATGATTAATTTTCCAACATATTACAACTATTTTTCCAACATTTTATAACTAATTTTCCAACATATTATATTATATTATATTTTCCAACGTTTTATAACTAATTTTACAACACATTATACCATATGTTCCAACGTTCTATAACTAATTTTCCAACACATTATATCATATGTTCCATCTCACGCGCAAATAAATAATTGAATTATATACTAATAGTGTGATCAAAACCTAAGATTGATTGACATGACTATATAAAACTAATTTTAAATTTCACAGTGATTAACTTTATTAAATTTGATGTGAAATGTCCAAACTATAGCATTGAAAATGCATATGAGTTTAGGGCTCATCAATCCTCCACAGTTAAACCTTTCTCGTCCCGAGAAAGAGGAAAGAAAACGAGAAAAAACATGTGCCCAAAGAAAACAGAAAAACAGTAAATAAAGATATGTCAAGATAAACTTCGCGACTATATTGTCCGTAGGAGGAGCTTGACTGTCTCCGGCTTATTGAAAGAAATAAAGATAAACTCTGAGCCTATATTGTCCGTAGGCGGAGCTTCGTGTCTCCGGGTTATTGAAAGCAATAAAGATGCATGAATGCAGATGCTGACTCAATCTAAACAAGAATCCATAAATACAGAACCTAAACTCAATAAAAAGTATGTGAGAAGCCTTATTGTAAATGTCAAACAGTCAGATGTATATATGTTCTAACTCAAGAAATACCCCTATACAAGCTCACTTTTCCAATGATTAAAAGAGAGTACAAAATGCAGGTTCATAAAGTTGTCCCACATTTACTTCGAAAATACATATACAAAGGACGAAGATTGCAAGAAGCCTATAAATCTAGTTCTTGCAAATACTGTACACAAGCAATTTCACTCAAGTATGCACACACCAAGGCAACTTTTTCCTACTTCATTTATGAATTCATACAGCAGATGTTCAAGAATGCATGATTTTTGCTCTATCGTGTTAGAATATGTTGTAAGCAAGTTAGGTGAGGACAAGGAAAATACAACCATTATTGATTTCTCCTACATTCAATGTGATTATCTATCTCTTCCCTTACCCCTCAAGTCCACTAGCATGTTGAACATTTACCAGGGAATATTGGCTAAGGATGCATTATTTTCGATATGCATTTTTGCTCAGCATCCTTTGAGGCACCTTCCTAAGGAAAAACATTGGTGATTATACCCCCTAAATCACCACTTAAAAAAGTTACGTGCTTTGTGTGTTATTTTTCTAATAGTATGAATTCGACAAGTGCTTGAGTCATGCCAATGGGTGCGGACAAGAGATCAACAATTCTTCTTCATCAAAAAGTTTTTAGTGTACATGCATTTCAAAGTCAATAGGTGACAAAGCCATGAAAATTTATTTTTCTCTTAGATAACTTTGAATGTGATTGCTTTCACTTTTCAACGGTATGAGTATGGAAACTTCATCGATAAGATTAACATTATGCTAAGCCCACCATGTGCAAAAAGTACTCAAGGTCAAAATCATGTATCAGCCTAATTTCTCCACAAACCCATAAACCAAACCAATTCATCACTCAAAATATACACCAACTAATTTAACATCACCTACAGGCTTTTCACAAGAAAACAGGTAAAAACGAAAACATGAATGCAAATGATCTAACCTACATGCAAACTCTTTTCTTTTTTTTATAGTTTTTAGTAGTTGTTTTTGGAGTGGCAGAATTATTGCAAATAACTTTCCCACCTCCTCCACACTTAGAAATTAGTCTAAGTGTGGGAACAATATTGTAGAGAATGATGAATATGCATGAAAAATAGAGATTGATGTGAAATGCATGCAAAAGATAATTAAAATATAATATCATGCAAAGCATAGAATCTCCACATGCATATAATCAAAGCATTCGAGCAAACATAAAGATAGAGTAAGGGGAGAGAAATGCTACCCCATTTGATGTTTGCTCCAGCCGTGTCTTCTATAGAGGTATAAAGGTGGAACGCTCCTCTTGGTTGGCTTGACAGGTAGAGATTGGAAGGATTGACTGAGGAAAGTCATCTTTGATATATTTGGTACTCGTTCTCCAATGTTTTCCTTGCATTATAAGAAAGCCACACATAAGGATTTTACAAAAAAACAAGTAGCTAAAAACTAAGACACAAAGAAAAACAAAAGATAAGAAATTTCCGGGTTGCCACCCGGAAAACGCTTTGTTTATCGTATTTTAGCTAGACGGATGTGTGCATTGTTTACGGGTAACAATTGCATATCATAGATCCAAGTGCCCCTACCTCTTTTGGCAACTCGCCGCTCTTCCCTCTCTCGCCGCTTCTTGTCAGCACATTTGGGCCTGGCATTGTTGACCTGTGTCCTCGTATAATATGCCAAGCGCTCTAGTACTTCTTGTGCATTAACGAAGGTCTTGTTAATGAGCCCTACTATAGCTTCGTCTACTTCTTCTTGATGCTTTGGACTCAGCCCTACTCGAAAGTACTGTAGGAAGCTGCTGTTTGAGCACTCATGGCATTCATATCCATATCCTTTAAATCTAAACCATCTGTGCATTAGACTTTCGCCCTCCTGGGACTTAAAGTCCAACACTCGATCAATCATATTTACCTGCAAGAAAACATAGACCCTTTTCATGAGTAGTCTCTTGAATCTTGACAAAGGGGCACTCTACGTGCCACCTTAAAGAGCTCCAATTACTGTGGGATACTTGGTTGTGATATTCTGCAGGCGAGAGGAACGATCAGTAGAGAGGTCACCACATGTAGTAAGGGGTAAGAATAAGGTGAGATTGATGAGTCCTAGACTCATATGCATTTTCAATGCCATTTCTCTCATATTTAAGCCTGTTTCGCCCTCCGAAAGAGCAATAATTAATGTAGTTTTAATAAAACTTCCTTGAATATTATTACTCCAACATATTGTTCCGATGATAGGTATCGAGGAACAAGAAAAAGAGGACCCTCAGAGGCTAGAAGATCGTGAGCATGAAGACTCGATAAAGAGGAAGCAAATTAGTAAATAGTCAACGAGCCAGAAGTTTTGAGACGCCGACCGACCATCCGACTGGGGTCAAGAGGTCATTCGGGCTAGGGTGGATCTGATGAGTCAGCATGGCACATGCCCAACATGCAAAAACCGCACGCGACGCATGCCGGATGGTCCGCCAACGAAGCTGACCGATACACGATGCGGGTCAAGCGCTCCGCCGACGGACTCCATGTTAGTTGACCCACATCAGATGGCACGGTGACGGAGGCCACGTCAGCAAATCCAGGCACCGAGAAACCCTAGCCGGACTCAACTGTCGACACTCCGTCCGCCGCGAACCCTATGCACGTCGATTGGTCCGTCAAGCTTCGCTAGAGCCTATATATAGACGAGGCCTTGCCTCATTTGGGGAAACCTTGGCTTGGGAACCAATATGAGATTCTTGATATTTCTGCATTTCTAAAGAGGGGAAGAGAGAGTAGTGAGACTGAATGTAAGTCCATGAAGGGGAAATCTAGGCATTTGTGGCCAAGGGGAGCATTGAGCCGATTCTCCGAGTGAGGTGCACGGTAGGAAGAGATGGGGGTTTGCATTCCTAGCAATGTAGATCTCCTTTCTAAACTCAACCCTTGTTCTCGTGGCTTTGGTATGAAACCATGGCCACGATGTACATGAATGTCGATTAACAATATTGTTCTTGATTGTGTTAAAGTTTCCATTTTTGTTGTTCAATCTTGTTCATTGCCTATTACATGTTGATGACTGAGTGTGGTTCCACAGAGTGAGTTCTAGATCTCACTTCTATAGCGCCTTATCTAATGCTCATATAATTGGTGATTATTATACGGGTTAGGAATATGATAGGAAAGCTTGATTGCCGCTTTATTTGTTTGATTAATATGGGCATATCTATCGACCCCCATGCTAGATAGGTTGTTATGTGTTAACGGGATATTCTGGATCCCGATTAATCTTGTAATCTGT
>JAYMSW010004117.1:0-11342 GCA_036897725.1 Erodium texanum
ACTAAGCTAATATCAAAATCCCAATTTCACTATCCCAATTTTCTTTTAACATGATCCATCTGATCCAGAAATCCTAAACTCAATAATTAACAAATGCTAGTATCTAACAAAATATCAAATGAAAGCCTAAAAACCCATTACAAATGTCCAAAAGGAGAAAAATAAAATCGAGATAGAAAGCGAACCAAGAGTGGCAGAATGGTGGTTATGTTCGGTGAGTCTGTGGCCATGTTGACCTCCACAATTAGGGTTCCTTCGTTTACCAGCAGTTTTGGAACTAACACCATGACTCGACTCTTCTCCGACAATCTGGACCTGCTCTCTCTATCGTTCAAATCACTACAGTTTATTTATTTATTTTTATCAAGTCTTTGTTTGTATGGAAACTGACATTAAATACTCTAAAATAAGAAACATTGGAAATTATATTGCGAAGGTGAAAATTAAATTGTTAGCATAAACACATCAATAAAATCCTTCACTTGAAACAATCAATAATGCAAATCAAAAATCAAAACCATTAGAACACAATGGCTGGTTTCTCAAACTAACTAAATTTTAGAGGATGGAAAGCACACTTACATGCATAGTATGTCTTTCCACTACTTGTACCCATATGCAAAAACAGTTCCTACATTTCCAGCAAGTATATATAAGTAAGAAACTTCACAAGTTTAGCAATTGGATTATACCACTGCCGAACACTAAATCATGTAAAGTGATTATTTAGAACAATCACAAAGCTAGAAATATACAACTTTCTGTAAGAGTCACCTGACTGTTCTTCTAGCTAACTGTAGTTCCTTTAGCCCCAATTTCCAATTCAACAAATGACATTTGGAAAATTCAAGATTACACAATGACATATCATTGATACCTTCCATTATAGCCTTGATAAAAGGTTGAGCTGCCACTTCATATACATCCTGAGTAGTTTGCTTGAGGTCCAAAATTTTTATCTATCATAGTAATTAAAGCTAAGTGAATTGAAGCTGCAAATAAGAGAACCTGCAACTCAAAAAATCAAAGATTATGAAGTGTTCTTAGCAAAAACTTACCTGCTCCAAAATTTCAATAAAGAATTAGTTCAAGATCATCAATTTCTTTTTGAAGACATTTATCACGAGCACCTTTATTAGAAAACTGAGTGAGAAACATTTTTTTGATAAAGAATTTTAAGCTGCTTTTTACGCTTCGTTATCCTACAGTATCACCAAAATCATACAAATGGTGTTAAAAAGATATACTTAGCCAAAAATACAACATGTAGAAGGTATACTAACTATGGATTGCAATTAAATATCTAAAATACATAAACCCTAAACCCTCAAACTAAAGTGCATCCGCAAAACACATCAATCAAACCATTTGAACTTGCATTATGTGGGCATGCAAGGGGTTGTTTGAGTACCTGTTGAACCGGACATCGTTTGCACCTTTGCGGAGAAGATATGAACATGATACGGGATAGGGTAGACATGGTTTACAACTTTTGGTCAACGCCATTAAATCCACGCTAAAATAAACATTCATTAAATATTCAGGACTGTGGGTCATATCTAACCGAAAATATATAATTGAGCAGACAACCCCAAATTACAAAAATCGAGGCATAACCTTGGTCAGATAGGCTGTAATCTGAAATCAACTGAAAACGGAGCAAGCGTGTAGGGAAACATTTCTTTGTGACTTACAACAGTTCGTTGTCAATTTGTGGTGTACGTGATAAGATGACCTGGCAAAAAAAGAGTTTTTCGGTAAAAAATCTAAGTAGTTTCATATCAATGGATTTCAAAGATCATCTAAAATCATTTTATAATACAGGTAATTGTTTTTGCATCAATGACCTTAACTTTCACAACACATCAAGTTGTACCATTCTCTAATATATTAGCTTATATATCAGTATATGAATGGCAAGAAAGTATGAACCAACTAAAAAACTTTAAAAGGTCACAAACATGTTCATTAGAACAGAACATAAAGGAATGCAAATTCAAATTAATATGGGTGAGAAACTTAAAGAAGTGTCACATACCCAACTGATGCAGGTAATGGTCATCCTGTACATGTCTACCTCCAATAACCTTAACTGTTATTCACAAAAGAAAAACCTTGTCCTTTTCCTCACACCAAAAAATACCCCCAAAAAAAACTATTCCCTCACACCAGGAAAAATAGTAAATTGTTAAAAGAATCACCATGAAAAAAGATTACTCCACTTTTCTTAAAAATCAGCATATAGAATCTACAATCTTAACTGAACCCCCCTAAGACAAAACTTCATACAAAAATTGCCCATTAACCTCCCCAAAAACTATACACTAATCGTACAAAATTAAAACGAAAGGAATTTCATTGTCATAATTGAGAACGGCTAACATAATCCAGAATCAGAAATAAGCACGCGATTTGGAGATAGATCATACAAAAACATCGAAATATATAACAATTTAGTCCAAACAATCCATGAGCAAAATCAGGCCAAAAAGGGGACTAATCATCCCGATGAAGGCCAGATACCACCAATGTAAAGGAACACCATAGGGACGACATCACCACACCCCTTAAACGTCTATCCTGTGTTCGTGCCAGAATTGCCTAGTATTTTAATCAGACCCACTGGAATTGCGGAGAACTACAAAGAAACAAAGAAAAAATCGAACCTGATGTAAAATTGTATACTGATGGAGCCGAAGCATAGAGCAGAGTCGAAATCGAGCTGCAAAGAAGAATGGATGCTTCAAATAGCCATTGACATCGAAGTTGAATAGGAACTCCCATCTTCAATCAGAACCCCGTGATCTCTGGTTGTTTCCGCAACAGCTGAACACTCGAACGAAACTGGCGGACGATTGTCAATCCTGGAATCGGTGTCGAAGAACCGGTCCAGGAGGCCGTAGTTGAGAGGTTTGGAGAGGTCGGCGGAGAAGACAAATATGGGTAGTGGAAGAGGGGTGGGGTCATGATGTAGTGGCGAATATGGTGATGAGGAAGAGGAGGAGAAAAAATAATGGTGAAGATGAGGAGAGCGGGACTAATTTCTGGGAGACGGTGGTGTGAAAAAAAAGTGTTTTGATTGCCGAAATAAATGGAAAGAAGCGATGGTGAGGTAACTGCGTTGCGATTATTTTCTTAGATTTTTTGTTTTTTTTTCCTTGAATTCTCCTAAGCCAGGAAGGGAGTGATTCTGAATGAGGAGACATGTCACGTAAGCTCCAATAATTATTTTAATTATAGAATTATTGATTATTGAAGGTAAAAGTATGTTCTCCGGCTTGTTTTCCCTCTCTCTTTGTGTGCTTCGAAACATCTGCAACTAAAACTTAGAAGCGTCGCTGCTCTTGCTTATGGGGGAGGAGCCTTCGGGCTCCTTCCTCCTCCTCTCTTCCCCTGTTACCCCTATGAGCCGTATGGAGAAGTTCGACTATAACTCTATCATCGTCGGCCTCCCTCTCTCGTGGTGTGCGTCCTAGGCGCATTTTTTCGGTCGATTGTCACTGGGAGGAGAGGAACGATGCCTAAGCTCGTGGCCGCCATCATTGAGCGGTCGATCGGCTGTCTAGATCTGGGCAGTGGCTCAGGCCGTGACCAGATCTGGCCGCCAAGTCCCTGCCGCCGTAGGCCATGAGTTAGCCGTCAGCACGAATGGTAGCAACTAGAATCCTTGCCCCTGCCGATTGTTCACAGTTTTTCTTGAGAGGTGCTCTTCGGAGGTGTAGAGAAAGCTTCTGGATGCAGGAAGATCTAAGATGTCCAAACAAGACATCCCAGATCTGGAAGAAGTGTGGCCGGCGATGTCTATCTAGACCGCCAGATTTGTCAGCAACGCTAGTTCGGTCGTTGTACTACCCAATCCTGGTGGTTCGCTCTTGTGGATCAGATTGACATCGGTTTATTGCATTTTAGTTATAGTAGTAGTTAGTTTAGTTGCCAGCGTACATCTGGTTGTGTCAGCATACGTCTAGATGTATTTTCTAGCTAGTCTGAGTAGGTTTAACCTTGTCTTCACAACAATCGTGAGTTCCCGATGCGCTCATCTGATATCATGTGTATCTGTTTGGAATGTATAACATTGGAACAATTTTTTATCAAAAAAGAAAATGTCACTGATATGACGGCAATAATTGTTCTTGTCCAGACATTGTACAATATTGATTATATGACATAACATGACACGTAAGTTTGTTCAAAACAGTGATTATAACTAATCTTATTATAACATTTTTTCTTAAGTCCAACTCACACAAAAATTGATATATCACACATGACCTTGATCGATCAATTTAATTTGAAAAAGAATATTAGATAGTTACTGACGGTATGAAATAAATGATAATCCATACATCAGTAACCTAATTAAAAGAAGTTAACGGCCAGTCGACAGGGGGGCACTAAAGCACCAGGGGGCACCGCGTTATGTGTATTTGGGACTTGAAATGTAACGGTCTTATAGTCATCTCATTAGCTATGCATGGTATTTAATTACATTTGGGTGTTGCACCGCATTATGTGGGTGCTTCTTGCAACATTTTGTCTTCAAAATTGGCACGCTTAAAAATGTATTGTTTATATATGGGACTTTTAAAATGTAACAAACTGTGTTACCAGCGCCTTTTCAAAATACTACAAAAAAGTCTTTCATAACATGCCCTTAAACCAAATATTGTAATTAGTCGGTAAACAATAAAAAGTCCAATAACATAATCAATATGTTAGGTGTTCTTATACTTGATCAAGTGTAACGAATTTTTACCACAACGGATCAAAAGGTTCCTACAATCGAATGATCTATTTATTATAAATGACAACATGTCTTATGTAGGAAAGCAATAAAAAGAGTTGTGTTTCTTTCTTTGTTTCCTTTTTGTAAAGTCCAAAGATAAAATATAATCATGTTAATGCTTAAGTACTATCTTTTTTCTTTTTTGAAACAATGCTGGAGTATGTTAATATATAATAGTCCGAAAACATAGAGGATTGGTAAAAACAGAGACGTGTAAGCTTGCAGAAATTCTTAATTGCGAAAGCTATACAAAATGAAATGAATTGTCCTTGTTGTATGCTTATTGTTGTAAAATGAATACTATACCTTGTAAATAGATGATCATAAAACATGTGCAATAATGCTACATGAGTTTCTACACAAAGTTGTTTTGTCTGTTACTTTTACCCAATGACAAAATGATTCCGACTTGTTTGTGGACAAAATGATTCCGATTTGGGATGGGAGAGAATAGAGTAATGAGATTCCGACTTGTTTGTGGACAAAATGATTCCGATTTGGGATGGGAGAGAGCAGAGTAATGTGATAGACAAAAACTCAATGTTTAGATTCTACGTGAAGTAGTTCCCCCAACAAATGGTATCAAAGTTCGATTCTAACTCTGTCCTAATAAACAAAAATCATAATAGTTACCCATAGTATAGTGGTAGTAGGCTTAAATTAGGACGAGAGATGAGGATGAGAAGACAACGTAAAATTTGTGTAAAGAGTGAACAAAAACTACATAATAGGTAGGGTTGGGCAATAATTCTTATCTCATTCAGTATTGAGATGAGAAAGGTAACTTTTTTTTGGAACAATTTGAATATGTTTGAAGAACCAAACTAATGATATATTTGAGTGCTTTGTTCCGAAATTTTGAACTATGTTTTGCGAGGTTTTTCTACAAGCGCCACCAAGTTTCCAGTATGACGAACAGCGGCGTGCCAGGAGGCCTGCTCGGAGGTAACGGAGCACTGCAATCAGCGGCTGAACAAAGGCGAGACAAGAAGTGTGACAAATCCTCCAGATGATGAACAACGACATGACAGGTTAGTGGCGTGACTAGAAGAGGGACATGAGCGTGATCGGGGATCAAGGAGCAGTGGCGAATAGTGGGCCGATCGGAGGAGATGGTTTGGACCAGATCACGGGCCGCTTATCCGCGGTGTCGCTAGGCCGTGAGGAAGAACACGTCCTGGTGATCGGCAACGAGGGGCTACAAGCCGACGACAGCCAGGTTGGATTCGGCCTTATAAAAAAAAACTCTCTCCCTGGGGCCGATCAACCATTAGGTCTTCTGGGAGGTCATGAAAAAAGCATGGCATGTCCCGGAGCTGGTGATTAGGGCGATGGGCTATGAGCTCTTCAGTTTCTTTTCCTATCAAATCGTCAGCGCCAACGAATAATGGATATGGAACCATGGGCATTTCACCGCTCTCTGGTGGTATTGCAGGTGTTAGATCCGAAGATGGATGTGAGGAGTCTAGAATTTTCCTCTACCCAAATGTGGGTACAATATTCGGATATGCCGTTGAGGGGAATGACAAAGTGGGTCGGGAAAATCATAGGAAAACACCTTGGGAGTACGGTGAAAGTGGACTGTGACGAGCAAAGAAGATGTCGGGGGAGTGTGATACGAGTCCAGGTGACATTGGACATCACCAAACCTCTTCCTCGAGGTGTTCATATTTGCCTTGGGGTGACAGAGGAACCCTGTGGGTACCGTGCATGTATGAGAGACTATCATTGGTTTACTTTCATTGTGGTATAATCGGTCACATAGACAAATATGGTGGACTAGCCAAGACAGTTGAAGTTGGGATACAGTACCCACCATCCCTTCAGACGGATCTGCTCAAGAGAAACATGTCTGGTACATGGGGTGCTTGGCATAAGTCTCCATATGTGGCATAAGCAGACACCAGATGGGGTCTAGATAGATCCGGGGGTGACTAAGTCAGAGGCAATGTAGTAGGTAGTTCGGCCAACCATGTGGGTTGAACATAACCCCTCAACAACATGCAAAAAGTCATCCCTCAAGGCTCCGATACAAATTCTGAATAGTGGACAGGACTCGGCAGTGGTGACTAATCCAAAAGATTCGGGAAGTGTTGTCATGGGGTCGAACCGCAAATGGAGGGTTCGGGAAAGGGAACGGGGTCAGATGACAGGTAAAGAGAATGATAATGAGGTTGCACTAGGAAAGAGGAAAGAGGGAATTCCAGCGGAGCCCATGGAGTCGGCGGACTCGGGGATGAAGGGAGCAGAGATGGAGGACATCTCGAACGATATGGCGAGGGGTTGGGAAACCCCCCCGCCAAGAACTCTGAGACTTCGAGGTGTGGAACTGTCGCGTAATGGCTAGACGCGGAGTTTCAGTTCCTAACAGGTATGTTTCTCTTACAATAATAATGTTATTTGAATTGTTTGTGTAAACGGGAGAGCCATTTAAATTGTTTATTCACTAATTATCGACCGGATAAATCAATTTTCTTTTTGTTCTTATTTAGGGCACACATTACAAATATGTAAAAGTAAAACCTAAGATTCGTTCCCGTTTATCCCATAAAAGGTATAATGTAAATTACATATTAATAAAAGAGCTACTTTTTGAATTATAGATCTGTTACACCTCCTCTCGTCTCAACGATGTACAACGGCTAGTTCACATTTTCTTTTCCCCAACATAATTGTACTTACCCTGCTCCTCGTCCAGACCTTCTCTCTTTCTCTCCGTGGATTCACTCCGTCATCGCAGTCATAGAGAGGACCAAGAATAGCCCACTAAACCCGATTCAAGGAATCAGAACCCAACTGAAAATTGGATCTGGTCCTCTGACGATTCATCACTCAATTACAAACCTTCAATTAGAGTCAGGTATATGGTCATCGCTGATTTCTCGCTTACTCATTCATTAGTACCCATTTGGGTCTGGGTTTATTCAATCGAATTGATGATTTTTTTATTGTTTGTGATAGAGATGAACCATAATTAAAATACGGCAGATAAAATATTTGTATATATTCTTTTATTATTTTAATTGTAACCAACTTTTGTTTTTATGTCGATCTCAAGTCAATAGAAAATCATCGCAGACATTCAAACAATATTTCCAATAGTTTGTAACATTGTCCCCTAATTTGCAGCACAATATGGGTGATTCGTCGGTGGAAGTTTAGGCCTCCACTCAAGGGACCTCCGCCGTGGAGGCCACGGTTTCTGCTCTACCACCACCGCGTCGACCGAGAGGCAAGCTCAAGGTTCATGTCCCCGGTCGCCTCTTCTTCCTCCAGCGATCTTCATCTCCTGGCTTCTAAATCGTCGTGTCCGTCCAGACAACAACATCAGCGATAACAACGTTCAACCTCTGCACAACGGCGGAGGCAGACAGAGACGGAGCCCTCGAATAGTACCGACGAAAATATCAGGAACCCTCTGGAAACCCCTTTGGGCGCTCAGAGCAAAACGACTACTACACAGGGGAAATCGCATGCTGTTGCGAAGCTCTTCAAGTAGAACAACGGAGGCATGTTTGAACAGCAACAACAAAATCCAGAATCGTGGCGCTCGAGAACGTATGGGGATAGTGGAAAGCTGTCAGTGAGAAATGGGTATCCATTCACGCCGTCGAGGCTGGATACGCCGACGGTCACAAACAGGATGTCGTCACCTAGGTCAAGGTACCTTCAACAAATCCAATATCCATTTGACTTCTGCAACAATCGAGTGGAGGAATGTCAATCTCGATGTCACTCCCATCTCAAGCTTTCCATCAAGGTAGCAGCAAGTCCAATATCCATTTGGGTTCTGCTCCTGTGAATCACGGTGACGGTAGTGATGAAAATTCAGTACAAAACAACCTGGCAAAGTCTCTTGCCGACTTGAGATCTTTAATGCTTGATGCATATATGTTGCCAAGTTTGTCAAATAGTTTTCTGACGGGGAGAAGTGGCAACAACAGAAGTAATAATAATGTGGCTGGAGACTCTCATAGGTTCTCTGCTTCCCTTTGTGCCCAGACACTGAATATGCCGATGTTTGGTTGTGATAGCACATTCAATTCAGTTTGAGGAAGTGAGAAACCAACATCGGTCCTTCACAAGTCGTGTTCGAATCCCCAGAAGATGGGAGGAGTTTGTCTGCCACCTGTCCCGCCTTATGCCAAGGCAGCGGCTGAGGCTAGGAAGGCGAAGAAAGTCTCAGGGCAGCAAGAGGATGTGCATTCCCTGAAATTGCTTCACAACCATTATCTGATGTGGGGATTTGCCAATGCAAAAGCTGAAGCATCTATGCAAGTTCAGAAAAGAGAAGTTGAGGTTAGTCACTCTGTTACCCATTTGTGATATTGCAAATGCTGATTGGAAGAAGTAGGAGTGTTGTGTGCCCTTCAAATTGTCATTCTTTGATATATGTTTCTTATGTTGATGATAAGTACATTTGATGAATTTTGATTACTCTGTTGATACTATTGCTAGGAGAAATAGGATTTATTTGAAGTATGAGTGTTGTGCTCTTCTTCTATTTGTCATTCCTCCCTTTATTTTTGTTGTGTTGATGATTAGTATGTCTGGAAGACCTTGATATTCAGTTGAAACCATAGCTGGTAGAAATAGGATTATTGTATCATGTCATCACTGGAATGAGTTATGATGATTACTTGAACACTCCACTAATCCACTTTATAGAGGCACTAATGCTGTCAGTTGTATGAATGAGTTTTGACTTAGGATTTTATTGTCATTCCCCATCCACAATATCCTTAAAATATGAACGAAAGCATAATCTTAATTTTCTATGCCTTTGCTCTGTAACCATTATGTCTCAGTGAGAGCATCCACAGTGGATTACCCTTTTAGACGTATAATCCTACTAAAATACAACATTCACGTCCACTGTGGTCAAGATTTGTAAAGCTTAATATGGAAGACCCACTAATAGCATGTATCCAATAATATAAGTAAGGTAGATGTCTAATAATTGGTTAATAGTCATTAACCTCACACAAGGGCTAATGAGATTCTAATGCAAGGTTTTTGAGAGGATTAATTCTTATAAATCACCATTGTGGATGCTCTAATGTTACATTTTAACTATGCTACTCACTCTTTTAATCAAATTGTTATAGTTATCATCTTCCCTGGTTAGGATATCTAGTAGGTTGTCTTATTTATTATTTGGACTACTAACTTTATTGAATGTTATTCTTGGAAGATTATTATTGGAACTGATTCTCTGTTTTCTCGCAGAGAACACTAATTTCTCTTAGGGCCAAGATGTCAGATATGTATGATTCTGTGAAGAGGAAACGCATTGAGCTTGGTCTTTTGCAAAGAACAAAGTCTCTTTCAACAATTGTTGAAGCTCAAGTAAGGCCACAGCTCTATGCAAGCATTGATCATCGCATAATTTATTTATTTATTTATCAGACACTACCTAATTCCTAATCTACTTCTAGCCTAACTGATGATTGAGTGGGGTTTATTTCAGATGCCATACCTGGAGGAGTGGTCTGCTCTTGAAGAGGATTATTTAACTTCTCTGTCAGAAGTAACTCAAGCTTTAGTTAATGCTTCCCTCCAACTCCCAATCAGTGGGGACGTCAGGGTATGGGTTATTTTATTTTGTTTTTATTTTAAGTCAATCTGATTCTTTCTAGGTGGCCAATACATTTTTATTCTTGCTACTGCTTCATACTTGATGATCCACTAAAAGTGAGATATGTTGCGTGGTTCAGGCCGATGCACGAGAGGTAGGGGAAGCCCTGAATTCGGCAGTGAAGATGATGGAAATGATAACACATAATGCTCAAAGCTTTATGCCAAAGGTATGAATGGGTGGATCCTTTACTATTATTTATCAATTTGTCTTAATGGGCATTGGGAAACTGTGGAGTAAACAAATGATCTCCCATGCTAAACTAGTTTCTGAAGCAATGGAATAGAATTTAGAAGCTGATCACTCTCCTCATACTCGATATCCCCCCTAGTATGATAAAATGCCAAAAACCCACATCAAAAATAAAGTCTATGCTTCATCTTCATATAATATTTGGTGTTCATTGGGCCTGTCAAGCTTATTAACGAGGTTATTATCGATCTTGTAGGCGGAAAATATGGAAAGACAGGTTTCAGAATTAGCAAAGCTGGTAGGTGGAGAGAAAGCCCTTGTAGAGGAATGTGGAGACTTGTTGGCTAAGACACATATGTCACAGGTACAAGAATGCTCCTTAAGGAGCCAGGTGATGCAGTTGCAACGGGCAGATAAAAAGCCCTTTCCCTCAAAGGATGAGAGCCACGAAGCCAATTGTGTGTAATCATGGATGGATAATTGGTGCAAAACAGTAAGTCAGCTGGTGGAACAACAATTTTGCTTCACCACAACAGGACTGTCAAAGGAGGTTAATACTGTGTTGCAATATGATCTTGTAATGTTAATTTATTTCTCAGTGCATATGTTTTCTCACACATTTGTGAGCTGATAGATCATTAGGATGCATTTTTATTCATTCTTTAGGCAGCCTTATAAATAGATAATCATCAAACATGTGCAATAATGCTATGTGAGCTTCTACAT
>JAYMSW010004118.1:0-11341 GCA_036897725.1 Erodium texanum
GAACGGAGACAGTTCGGGGGGTGCGCTGTCGGGTGGACCTTTGGGTCCTATGGTGAAGGAATCTTCGGCGACGCAGAAGCGGTTGCAGACACTGATAGGAACGTGTCGGAGGCGAATGTGTTGCTCTTCCCTTTTGTCACCGATCGTGCACTCTTCTCTTCTCGGTAGATGATTCAATTTTCAGAAGTACTGTGAATTGTCACCCTTCTTATTTTTGTATGTTAGTATGTATATTTGTTAGGAGCATGAGATCTAATCAAATGAATGACTGAGATTAGATGGTTGATTTATATTTTAAACGTTATTTATATTAGATCACATGCCTAATATTGTAAGCCTAAACTTTATGAATAAAAAAATATTATTTCTATGTATTATAATTATGTAAAGGACTTGTATTTCAAAAATATCATCTATGTACAGCAATGCACATGCATCACAACTTAGAACTTGACGGAGGCGCATACGTCACCAGTTTTAGAACAGAAGCACCGCAGGTCCCACGTGTCGAGATGTGGGTGTCGGTGACCGAGTGTATGTCCCCTGCAGGTATCTGACACTTTCCTCGTAAAGAACCACCACATGATATGATACTAATATCAAAGTTCGGCCAGAATTGCTGTGCGACCAAGAAACCCCAAATAATGGCTGTGATTTGCTGAAAACCCTAACCCGAATTCGTTAGTTTTAGCTCAATTGTGATGGGCCGTGGCTCAGCGACTTCGCTCGCCCCTGGGTTCCGGTTCCACCCCACTGACGAAGAACTCTTTTGTTCCTCCCTCCGGCGCAAGGTCTCCGGCAAGCCCTTCCGCTTTGACCCAATCTCCGATGTCGACATCTACAAGATCGAGCCTTGGGATCTCCCAGGTCAGCTTTCCTTTTGCGTGCCTCTCTGTTCCTTTGCTTTCTGTTTCCGGTAGCTTATTTGAGATTGTCCTTGCTCTTAGGCATGGCCAAGCTCAAAACCAGAGACTTGGAATGGTACTTTTTTAGTGGTCTGGACAAGAAGTATGGTAATGGGTCGAGGACCAATAGGGCCACTGAGAAAGGTTACTGGAAGACCACTGGCAAGGATCGTCCTGTTAAGCACAATTCCAGGATTGTTGGGATGAAAAAGACTCTTGTTTTTCATAAGGGTCGAGCTCCTAAAGGTGAGCGTTCTAATTGGGTGATGCATGAGTACAGGCTTGCTGACGAGGAGCTCAGCAAAGATGTCTTTGCTCAAGTAAGATTACTCTTGAATTGTAGTTCACTAGATGTTATTGCTTATGTAATGGTTGTAGTTTTTGTTTTTGTTGTGGAATTTGATTGGTTTCTGATTGTTGGTTTTGTTTGTTTGTGCGGAAGGATGCGTTTGTGCTCTGTAGGATTTTTCAGAAGAGTGGTTCCGGACCAAAAAATGGGGAGCAGTATGGGGCACCCTTGGTTGAGGAGGAATGGGAGGATGATGGGGTCTCTTTTGTTCCGGGTCAAGAGGTGCTGCTAGATGAGTTTGTATACGATGATTCCACTGGTCATGATGTGCCAAATGAGTTCGTGTATGATGATTCTCCTGGTAATGATGTGTACGTTCAGGTCAATGAAGTTGGCCAGGTTTGTGGTTTACCTGATTTATATTTCTCTACTTTGTTTGCTGTGGTGAACTATGCTCTATATTGTTGTGCTTGCCTTTCCTGTCAATCTCATTCATTACTGGATTATGCAACTTCGTGGAAGCAACAATTGATTAGCTTAGGATATAGAGATTATCCCCCCTATTTGGGTTGAAGTTTAAACTTGATGGAAAGTTCTTCGCTTATAGCAAGGCTTGAAATGATTTATTAAATTTGTCAGGTGCCACTATGCCCATTTAATTAGTTGTGCCCTCTTTCATGTATGCATATCTGGCAATGCTTGTATAGCTCTATATAACATTTGAGCAGAGAAAAATTGTGAAAAGATGCATTACATAACAGATCAATATGTGGCAACTGCTGACATAACAATTCACCATTGATGGAAATCCTTATGAGTCAGCAGCTATGAAACAAGGATTAGAACTGATTTAGAGGGTTAGGCAGGAGTTGGAAAGGATTTCAGTCGCTTTTAATTTCATGTGAGATGAATATTTTTTTATCAAAAAAATCATATGAAGATATCTAGACAATATACATTAGTTCTGTGCATTGGCATGCTATTCTGCTAGTTAATTTGATAAATGATGACCACTGATGGAGTTGAGTGTTCATTTGAGTATTTCATCATGTTTTGTCTTATCTTATTGCTGCCATCATTAGTAGTTGGAGACATCTATTGATCTAGTCATTATTGAACATAAAAAATTCGGAAAAAGTATGCTTGTTCTTATAGAATCTTGACACTGGGCTTCCATGTGACATTGCTCAAACAGCCTCTTAACTTTTATTATGGAGAAACAAGTGATAATGCTGAAAATTCTGGGGACTATGATCAGAAGCCTGTGATTGGCAATGTTGAAACTCAATGTGGTTCTGAGCTTAGAGATGATCAGAAGTTTGCTGATTTGCCAGAGCACTATGAGAAATCAATCAAAGAGGAATATTTCGTTGAATCAAACGACAATGTGGATTCTGTAGATGTCAATTACTTGCTCGATGAACCGTACTTGGATGTTTCTGATAATAATCTGACATCCGCTGATAGATTGTTCTTGGAGACAAATGACTCTTCAAACCCCAGTGAGTCTGATCCCGACGGTTTCAGCATGGTGGAAGATTATCTTTCATTCTTTGATGCGGCTGAGGACAGCATGACTTTTGATCCTTCCCAACTGGTGGAGAATGAAAACCATGTGATTGACCAATCAGCCCTCACCCAGATGGTAAAAGCTGAGGTTTGATTTCACTCTGACATTTGTCATTTAGAACTGTGTTTTTGCTTGAAACTAACTCACAATTATATTTTTTTATCAAGAAAGTAAAATTTGAAAATATTGTTCTACCAGGATGTGTGTGGAGCAAATGAGCCAGTGTCTATGGGGAGCCGACATCTTGCAGAAGCACAAGGCCACAATGATGCATCCTCATCAGTGCAGAATCCAGAAACTCCAAAGTTCAACTCGGGTAGGAGCTCCCACAGTAAATCATTTCTATATTTTCATAGAGTGATAAGTCATTTGATATTGACAACGTTTGTGATGTACTCACAATTCCTGCACTGATTTATCTATATGCTAACTCCCTACTACTTCATATATATGGTACAGATGTTAAGTATCCATTCATCAAACGTGCAAGTCAAATGTTAACTCATCCAGCCTTTGCTTCAGAGTTCTCCTCAAAGGGTGCTGCTCATCGATTCAATCAGGGACAAACCTCCAGTTCTGTTCATGTTACTGCAGGGATGATCCGCATAAGGAACGTGACTTTAACTGGCAATGGATTTGACTGGTCATTTGGCAAGAACTGGGATTTGAACATTATCATCTCTTTTGACCTGCCTGGTGGTGATGTCTCTCCTGCCAGTTTGGCTCAACTCTCGGGCAAGACTGAGTCTGCAGTGCCTAGCAGCTGGCTCTACTTGATGTTTATTTGGCTTTTACTACTTCTTTCTCTCAGTTTCAAGATAGGTTCATACATACAAACCAGGTAACATCTCACCAAGTCGATCTTGGTTATGACTCTCCCAAAATAATACTGGGTTAAAACATTTACCGGGTAGTTCATAGTTAAGGTCTCACCCAAGTTGAGCTGTTATGTAGATTTGTTATTCATTGAATCCTTAGATATGTCGAATGCCAAATGATACTTGGCATCCTATATTTACACTCGACATGTTCTCATTGTAACCTATAAAACTAACTTAAAATGTTTTTCTTTCTTTTGAAGTTCTTGGTGTTGGGTTTATTTGTTTGGTATTTTGCCTGGTCACTGATTCTTGGTGGCGCATAGAGTTGTGTATATTATTTTTCTAAAATGATTCTATGTGCATTACAAACAAGGGTTCAGATACCCCCGCCTATTCTTCTTCTTCAAATATTGAATGTCTTATGCCAGTTTCTATGTGGTTAATTATAAGTTTAACATATTATCTGTCATATTCTGAATTTTCATCATTTGTTTGGTTATATGTAGGGAAAATGGAAAATTAATATGATAATGCTTATATTGACATATTATTGTTCATGTGTTGATGATCTTTGTCTCCAAAGCATCCTGTCCTTTTTAGTGAGAGAACATACAGATGATAAGGCTTAATGGCCTACTGCAATCTGGCATGATATGTCACTATACCCTGTAAAATTTGTGTGGGACATCAGGAGAATCGTTGTAGCATACCATGAACCTTCAGTAGTTTAAGAAGACAACCTCGAACCAGAAAACTACAGGGAGCTAGAAGATAAAGATCCGGTGAAAGCAAAACACTTCATTAAGGGAGGTTACCCGAGAGTTTGTACCCATTATGTGTTTGTAGATGTAGCATCAGAGCCTTGTCCGTTAAGCTTTGGTTCGTAACTCTCTCAAGGAGACTTGTGATGATAAGTTATCTTCTTCCCTTGGGCCTCTGAGTCGAGAGGTATCCCCTTCCTTCCGGCCTTCGAGCTCTTGAGGTGTAGACATGCCAAGAGAGTATGTTGGGTTTGTGAACTACAGTGTTATGAGGATTTTTACCCGAGGAGAGGCATGGGTATCCAGGCCTAGGGCTTCACAATTTCAAATACTATCTTATTGCATCTTTTTTCCCTTATTGATGAGATACCTTATTATTACATTTTCTTTGAAAGATAGTTAAGAATTACAAGTTTACTATCTATGCTTTGGCTTATAATTTCAAAACCATTATGTCTTCCTTTCTATATTCAACAATGGATTGGATCCATCACAAACAAGCTAGACTACCTTCGTGAACCACATCCGTAGTTCGCACAAAACATCTTCACTCCTTACCCAACAGTCATACCACCGTTTAAGCTCTTCGAAGATTTAGGTCCTTTTGGATCATCTTCATTCCTCCTGATGCATGTGTTCGAGGAATACTTCTGCCATCCGGGGCGTGTCTTTGAAGAACCACCTGATGAGTTGTCTAAAGAAGGTGACGTCGAACACTTGGTCGGTCCCAACGATCTAGTACCATTCCCTCCTAATCGAGCTACCAAGCCCGAATATTAGGAGAGAGGGCTTTGCATGACTATGTGTCACAAAGGCCAGAGAAATTTTTGCAAGACAATGTGTCACGAAGACTTTCTGCAACAACCATGCTTGACTGTGTGTCATGTAGACTCTTCGCATAGCTCTAAAGATGAAATCCTTACCTCAGGATTCAAAATGAGCAAGTTAGCTGTTGAAGAAGAAATAGGCATGGCTAAGAGTGAGGACTCTATCCTGTCACTCCTTTGCGAAGATGCTAGCCTAAGAAAATATCTAGGTGAAAGAGACAAGGCGAACGAAACCAACAACCAACAAGAAGAAAATGAGTCAACACCAAGAGACATGCCAAATCCAGAAAAAGTCGACGGTGAACTCGTATAAGGATACGCTCCTGAACACCACGGGAAATTTGTGATGACTATATCCTTCACGGCCCATGCAAGAAAAGAAACATGGAAGGAAGAATACTCGTAAGCAGAAAGAAAGACTTTCTGTCCAGCATAGATCCCAAATCAAATATCTTGGCGGCACAGTTCCGGAACATGTTCTCTCCTCAAAAGATGAACCTACCAAAACCCTGTTCGTTCCCACAATGAACAAGCTTGATGAAAAACAAACGGGGGATAAAAGAATAGATCCCCAATGGTTTAATCCAGATGTTCAAGCCTCCTATGTGGAAGAGGAGACAAAGTTGTCCCATCCATCTAATCCACACTTGGAAGGACCCAAAAATGAGACAATCATCTTTATGTTCAGGCGTAACAACCATCCTCCAGATCCAACCACCATGGAGGTCATGGACATCTAGATTAGTTTCGAATCTATGCAGAGCAGAACCGATGAAAGCTGCGGAGATGACCTATCAAGCACAACCATACTCGAATGCCAAAATATTGTATGCATCAGAAAATATGACAAGCCCATACCGGTCATAGTTATTTTGATACATGAGCAGCTTCTTGTATTACGAAACTAACTGTTCTTCCATCTGCACATCGGGAGAAGTGCTTGGTGCCCTTTAGAGTAGCTAATAGTGAGGTATTTCACATCTCCCTTATCAACAAGATGCTCTACATCCAGATCTTTCTAGGATGTAAGATAAGAACCAAATTATATGGGTCAGACCTTCTTGGAAAGGACCTTATATTTGGGTTCGATATCTTGCGTCAACTCAAAAGAGTGTCTAGGCATCCGAAGAGGTTAAAACGCCAAAACCAATTGCTTCCATGGACGACAATCTTGAATCTATATCCTCTAGAGGCTCTCAATCCTATTAGAGAAGAGATCGCTCGAACCTCATGTGTCGAGTCCCACAAGGAATTCCTCACCAAGTGCTCCTCACCCCTTTGGAAGAATCCAGACTTCTTCATATCTCTGCTTTTCAAGAAGAAGATGTTAACCTCGAGTTGAGCAGGTTCGAGTAAAGCTCCGACTGGTCATCAACTACCAGCTCTCAACCACTTCTTGGCTGATGACAAGCTCCCGCTCCCAAAGAGAGAAGTGTATTTCAGAAAGAGTGTATCTGGTGTCTAACAGTGCAATCCTTGTGACCATTGGAAGACCTTTCCTTTTATGGAATGTGAGCGACATGCGTAGCCTTCTCGCTTCCATTGGCGGACCTGTTCCTCACTAAGAGAAAGGGGAATCATCTACTCTGCTTCTGTCGAGTTTACATGGTTTTGGTTGAACCCTGTCACCATCACGTGCTCCCGAACACCTGTTTTGTTAGGTTTAATACTAGAACCAACAAGTTATGAAAATGAGGTTTTGGGTTTGGTGAAGGTGCTATAGGGGTTCATAAGGGAGTTTGGTTTTGTTGATTTTGGTATCATCTCTATGTTCTATTTCATAGAGACCATCAACTTTGCTAGCATTCGATGTTCGGATGCTAAAAGAGGAACAACAGGAAAAAGGTGTTGTATCTTCCATGGTTGGTAAAGTGACAGAGACCAAGACAGTAAACTTATAATTCTAAACAAACTTTCAGAGAAGTGGAACAACTAGTTATCTCGGGGGTAAGGAAGAAAAGACACAGTAAGATAGTATATGAAATTGTGAAGCCTTAAGCGAGGATACACACGCCTCTCCTCAACTAAAAGTCCCTGTGGCACACTATACTTCACAAACCAGTATACTATTGTCTTGGTATTTCTACGCCTCAAGGGCTCGAAGGCTTGAGGGAAAGGGATACACCTCAAAGGCTCGGAGGCCCAGGGGAAGGAGATAACTTATCATCCCAAGTCTCTTTGGGAGAGTCATGAACCAAATTTTAACTGCCCAGACTCTGATACCACATTTACAAACACAAAGTGGGTACAACTACTCAATAGGTTTGCTAGATAAAAGGGTTAGACAGATACACAGATATATTTACAAACTCAATGATATAAACACAAACGGAAGCTTTATTTATTATAGGACAAACGTACAAGAGGACTATCATGTGAATCTTAGCTTCTCTTGATAGGTAAGGCTTCAGGTAAGGCTTGAGGATGGCTAATGTCAAACCCTCTATTTATAGAGGCAAAACCTAACCTTTACTATTTACTCGTGAACCCTACTATCACAACTTGACCCTTGCTTTCTCGAGAAGGCACAAACCATTCCTTTCTTGAGGAGGAACTCTACTATAGCTAGTGGCCTTTACTATGCTTGCCCTTATATGGTCATGTCATCCTTATCTTTATCTATGATGGGAATCTTGACCCTAAGGTCATCCTCATCTTTATCTCTAACGAGACAAGGCTACACGGACATCATGATAGAAATCTTAACCCTAATACCACATCTCGCCGTATTACACATCATGCCATAGCTAGTGTTATTACACACAATGTGTCGTCGTCAGAACTACTACTAACATACTATTATTTCAGTAGTGGAAAACACAATATATTACATGATAAAACACGTGTCATGCTAGTGTCTATTTATGATCAAAGCATATGAAACTAAATATAAGTACTTCCAATATACTTTTGACGCTATTTTATGGTCACATAAAGATAATTTGAAGCTTTCACAAAATTGACTCAGCTGTACTTTAACCAAATCATGGTTCACTGGACTCTTCAGGTAGCCTAAAGCGCAAATATGGGTGAACGGTTTAAAATAAGGGAGTGGAGCTTGATTGGGTGAATACGTGGGAAAATGGCACTGAGTGTGGACGTAGTCGGTTTCGACTGGGTAGATTCGGAAAAACCGCCCCAATAGCTAGTTAGCCGAGCTTATGAGGTCATATGCCATCAATATAATAAAAAAAAAGAAATTAATTTTGAGATTTATCCTAAAGTTCTACCATATAAATAACCCTCTTACCCACTATACTTTTCACACAAATACATCTACTTTTAGTCTAATCATGTCTCCCTCTTAATTTTTCATACTCTCCTAATGGATTTTATTAGGCCAATTGTACGATCAAGAAACTCTCTCGCTCAAAGAGCTAGATTTTGGAGATGAATTTTCCGTTACCAAAACCCAGGCAGAAGATTCTCAATTCGAATAAGGATCTTATTACCAACCATCTCCACCTGCCACGACACCACGATTGACTCACCAACTCCTCCTCCTTTGAATTGCCCTAAAGTGTTCATATGCTTTTGGTCACTAACCATACCAACCAACATGCCTAGATCTTCATTCAATTAATAAGCCGATGATTCTAATAAACATAAAACTCAGATGGAACAATACCAGGGAACCTAAGTGCAGACGTCCCAACCTGCAAGTGCCTTAAAAGTTCTGGTAGAAGAGAACCCTTTCTGATCAAGAGACAAGATCAAATAGTCAGAACGACGACCGTGAATCTTAAAACCACTGAATAGACCACGAATCACCAGCAAATCTTCCATATCTTTAGTCACGAGTGTTCTCTGGAAAAAAAAACACCTCCACACACCGTGGACCTAGAAATCACGAACATGTTTACCATGGTCATCGGCCAGGGCATAAATCCTTAGGTACCTGATAGAAAGTGGCACGTCATGGACCCACGAATCCTCCCAAAAATGGATACGACTACCACAACCCAAAGACCATCTCAAAGTGCTCAACCCAAACACTACTGAAAAGCACAAGTCTCGGGTGAGAGAAATTATGTGGTGAATGAGCAGGGAGGAGGTCAGAGGATGGATAGAGAGGGCACCAGGATACCACTTGGCGGGGTCCCAACCATAACAAGCACACAATACTCACCTCCAAAGAGTGTTCCCATCTATAGTGAATTGTTACCACAACTTCAACATCAAGCTCTTATTGACTTCAGTCGACCTACGGACTCCCAACCCACCGGCCTCCTTAGGAGAGCAATCATCCCCTATGGAACCTTGGAGAGACCACGACGATCTACATGAGAAGCCCAAAGAAACCTCCGCTAGTAGCGCTCTATCAACAAAAATGACCTTTCTCGATGCTTTAAACATGGACCTGTAAAAAATGGGGGAAGGCTTGCTAGGGTGGACCGAATGAAGGTATAACGGTCACTTATTGAAAGGAATCTAGACTGCCAAATAGTAAGGCGCACTCGGAACTTGTCAATTGCAGGATCCCAGAACGAAACAAGCCTCGGGCTTCCCCCCAGCTGGAAGCCTAACTAGGTGATGTGAAGATGCCCACAAGTGCACCCTATGGCTGCAAAGAGAGCGAAACTCATATTGTGATCAATTGAAAAGTTCACAATAGTCGACTTCTAGGTTGATCCACAACCTTGACACCGCAGCAAAAGTGAGGAGCATGGACCGAGCCATGTTAAGTTGAGCCACATCAGCCTCAAAGAAAAGGATAATGTCATCTATATATTGAAGGTGCAAGATCCTGGTATTAGAACCAACCAGAATATCACTATAGAGACCCAGGCTAACCCTATACTCAAGACATATGTGAAGGCCCTCAACTACAAGGAGAAAGGGATAAGGGGAGAGTGGACAACCCTTTTGCGCACCTTGTAAGATAGAGAATTGAGATGAAGGAGATCCTTTAACCAACACTAAAGAGAAACCACGGTGGCAAGAGAAAACCCAAAGAAACCATCTGGAGCGAAAAACCATACTCTATAGAACCCCATATAGATAAGACTAGTCAACTATATCAAAATATTTCTCTAATTCTATCTTAACCATCACAGCTTTACGTCAGGATCTCCGGATCTGATTCAGGACCTTGATGGCAATCAATACGATATCAGACAGTTTCCTCCTCTAGATGCAGGCAGATTGGGTTTCAGTGACAAGAGAGCCTATAACGCTACTAAGGCGTCTGGACAAGATCTTTTCCAAGTTCTTGTAAGTGATAGTGGTGAGGCTGATGGGGCGAAAATCTGAGAAGCATCTGGGAGAGGGTACATTTGGGATCAAAGCAATGAAGCTCGAGTTGATACCCCTGCTGAGTTGACCATAATCATACAAGAAATGAATGAAACACATAAAGTCCTCCCTGATAATCTGGCAAGCCACACGGATGAAAACCAGGTTAAAACCATCTAGCCCCGAGGCCTTTTCTCCCTCACAAGAAGCAATGACCCGTCTAACCTCTTCCTCTAAAAACTCATCCTCCATGGCAATAGTGTCCACATCACTGAGGTTACGAAAATCCATAGTAGGGAATTGTTAACGAGAAGATTGATCGAAGTAAAACTTTGCTCCAAAAGGCAAAGGTGCCTGGGTATTAACCGCATATGCGTCTGAATACTCAACAACACCCTCCACTATTGAGAAAACCTGATTCTTCCTAGTTCTACACTTAGTCACACGATGAATATAAGTCGATTTCTGGTTCCTATCTCGGGCCCAACAGACTCTAGACTTCTATCGCCACACAGAAGCATGCTAACCAGCCTTAGACATAAGTTGAGCAGAGCAAAGAGACCTTTCTACCAAATTTTCATATGATAGAGGTCTCATATCTAGCAGAGAGTCAAAAGAACATGTACAAGGTTTAGTATCACAATGGTAAGACGAATTGAGTCTGAATGGTACAATAATTCAAGTTACTTGTCACAAGTACCAAATAGGTGATTTTAACTTCAAACCAACAACACACTGATGCAAGTAAGAATCTTCTAAAATATTTCAACTATTGTTCTATTTCTAAATTTGAAGAATTACAATATGATTGGATGATTGAAAAGGGGATCTTGATGGACCATAAAACCCTAAATCTATTAAGAAATCAACAACCCAAACTTGAAAGAACCATACAATCAAAATCCAAAAACCCTAAAGTTGAAATCAATATGA
>JAYMSW010004119.1:0-11340 GCA_036897725.1 Erodium texanum
GTTACGGGCGTCACTGGGACTGTGACGGGCAGCATTATTGGCGTAATGCAGCCCGTCTTGTCCCAGAAAGCCCCTTTTTCCTCGAAATGTCTTCTTTTCGCACTGTTTCCACCTGACCTAGTCAAACACCACCCGTAATAGAGAACAAGGTATTATCATTGCATAATTTAGCCAAAAGGGGACGAAATTAGTCTAAGAATGGGTATCAAAGTGTCGATTTAGACATCAAGATGCATCTGCATCACATTTTAAGAGTGGTTTGCACCGGAAAGAATCACCATGTATTGTTACATCAGTATGATATAAGAGTTCAGATTTAAAATAAATTCATTAGTGACATAATTTTAAATATACAAAAATTTAAATTTTTTATATTTATTTTATAATCAAACCTCCTTAAAAATCAGAGGTCATCGGGTCATACTGATAAATAGCTCAGTATATTCGTTATTTGTTCCTATATTAAAAATGGTTTTCACATGAAATATCTCTCTCTATATGGTATATCCTATGTGAAAGCAAAAGACCAATTTGGCCTATTGGGTTAATAGATTTAATGACTCAAATTTTAATCAGATTTACTTATGACATATAATTGTATATATGTATAACTGTGAATGCATTTTTGTACCTATTTTATAATCAAATCCTTTCTAGGAAGGTGCTCTATTTTCTTTCTCTGGAAACTAGGATTAAGGTTTACTATTTCGGCACGGCGATTATGGTGATGTAGGGAAGCTCTGTGGTATCGGTAGTAGTGAGTAGCGGTCATGGTGATGACCATACGGTGACAGAAATAGGCAACGGTAGTGGCAAGGCGGTACTGCTACATGGAAGTGTTGCGACAACAGTGACACGGGCGTTGTACGGGTCAGGGGCGTTGGGTCTCTGATCACCGAGGTCGACAGCGTCCTTGAAGCTGAGAAGGACAGGGACGACGAATCGCAATCACTGGACATGACAAGGCTCCGGCGATGTTGGGGGCTGCGTCTGGCAACGGGTCACCGACACCGATCTGTACAGCTGTTGGGTGGGCTTGGAGCAACTCACCGGCGGTTTGTTGGTAGTTTCTCTTGGCCGAACGGAAGAACAGGTGATCAAGATTGTGGAGGAAGGTCTAATCGGGATTGGGTCTCCGATGAAGGCCATGGAGCCTGAGGCTATGGGGGCAGAGTTGGGAGACATCTCCAATGATATGCAAAGGGTTGTTAATTAACCCTGATAGAAGCTCTGAGCGCCCCTGATAAAGGAATTGCCGCTCAATAAGGCTATTAGCGGTTCAGTTCCTTACATAACTCCAAGCTCTACTTAGGCCATAGGGTTATACATCGGTTCATAATTGAGTCTCTTTATAGGTTCATGGTTAGGAATTTCGTCCTACTACATGCTCGTATTAACATAAAAATATGTTTATATTCTGCCATGGCCTATCTTGCTCAGATATGTATCCGCTACAGCTATAAGTACTTTTTTGTGACAAGGTTTGTCCATACATTAATATAACATTTGTATATGTACCTTCAAAAAAAATCCCTTCTAGAATTAGATAGTACAGTTGTAATTTTTACATGTTTATTTATTTATTTTAACCCCCCATATATCATGATTGATCACGTCATTTATTTGTTTTCTTAAAAACTTCTCTCAATAATCTATATATACCTAAAAGGAAAATGTGGTCTTGCCACGTGGCCACATTTTCCTTTTAGTATTTGGGAATCCTGCTCTCTCCACTAAATGAGGCCTAAGCCATTGGTTGGGGCTCTTGAGCTTCTTTCTCCTCTTCAAGCTCGGTCGTTCATGCTACTTCAAGGTGCCTCTTCCATTACCCTCCACAATATTATGTAACGTCCGGGAAGGGAGTTAATGGTATGGCAATGGTTTCGGCCCAAGTATACCTTTCCTTAGATTAGCATCTCGCCCTTTCAGCTTCCTAGGGTTCAGCCTCAATCTGTAGGCGTACCGGCTTCCTCAGGCAATTAATTCTCCAGGTAGATCGATGCCACGCTGCTCTTCAGTTACGCAAGCATTCAATTCCTAATGGTCGGGAATGAAAGAGGAACCCTCGCGAGATCGGGGGCTACAAAACCCAGAAGCTGAATCGGCGCTTCTGGGTTATTGGTACCGTCGCAGGTCGGTGTACCGCATAGTCTCCTTCTGGGTCAGATCATAACGTCCGCAGAAGGAGGGCCTTCATGAGCGCGTTACCGAATTGCCCTACCATTGATGTGTTGGTGGGTCTGACATTCCCTTTTAATTAATGCTTGCTCTTACTGATTCGTTCCCTTTTTCTTATGTTCAGATTTAGTTGGGTGTCTAGCAACAATCGGTGACCTGGAAACTATATCAGGTGGCTTCAAGAAGCGCGACCATGAAGTCCTATTTGACTTGTAAGTTCCCTTGTGGTTGGCTCCCCGGGTTCTTCCCCGGTTCGGCGCTCTTTACCATGGTCTTTGTCTATTTGCTCCCTTTTTAATTCCATTCATATTGTCCGAAATAGCTCTATCACAGTGAAGGTGACTCTTTGGTCTGAAATGGCTGAATCATTTCTCTCAAGATATGGCCTGGAGACGGTCACATCCCCACCTGTCTTGGTCTTCACCTCTATGCACGTTAAACGCTACCTAGGTGCGCTGCCCATCCCCTCTATATCTCAAGAGTCATTTCGATTGGTCTGACTTATTTTTTACCTATAGGCGTGCTAAAATTTTCCACAACCAGTGCAACCCATGTCTTCGTGAACCCAGCGCATACCTATGTCGACTCCTTGGTTGATACTTTCACCAAGACCTGCCCTAACCTTAGACTTGTCCGACATTCTGGTTCTAGCTTGAAGATAATCGAGGAGATGTTTGAGAATCGAACCAATGTCTCGTGCTCAACTGCCTCTCATGATCCCCTTATCCTGTGGGTACCCTTTTTCCTCTGTGCGTATTTATTGTCAACCCCTATTCACCCATGCACTACCTTCTCAACAGTTTCAAGGTGCACCTAGCTGTGCGGGATGATACGGGCACTATTGTTTGTGTCATCCTCCATCGCTTAACTGAGCGTGTTATCGATTCCTCTGCCATGCAGTTGTTCAACAGGGTTGACCCTGCGCCTCTAGCATTTCCACCTAAGGTCCTCGGCCTCCGAGGAAAACACTATGTGTTCAAACTTTGCTCGACTGCTTTCAACCTCCAAAAGGGCAGCGATGTTTTCACCGTTTGTGATTTGTTTGACCCTGTCGAGAACCTTGAGTCAAGGTTCCTGGCCTCCAAGAGCCCCGAGGTAACCCCTCCTCACTCTTGTATACGTGCATTCGGGTGCCGGCTGGTCTATTCCCCCGTGGTGTCGTGTATAAATTGAATTATTTCGCTGCCTCTCTGTTAGAATATTCATGTCTGTCTTGCACCCACAGGTGTTTCCATCAAGCAGCCGGCCTGTTCGCACGCAGAAACTTGTCCTAAAGGGCAAGGGTGTTGCTGGTGGGTTTGGGACGGACGATGCCTCCAACGATTGATGTGACCTGAACCTTGATGATGCTGGGGACGTTGACCTATCTGGCATACAATCTATTGTTCCACGTAAGAGGAAGGTGGTCTTGAGCGACGATGAAGGCTGTGACGACCCCACTGGTTCACAGTGATCCATGTTATTGTTGTAGTGCCTCCATGTGTCTTAATAATACTAAGTATTGTCACTGTTCTTTCTTTTCGGCACGACGGTCTACCCCTAGGTAGCCTGTGTCTCTCTAGGAAGTGTTTATTTCCGGCATTTCCCTCCTGGTTCTTTGTCCTCCACTACTTTCCACATGGTTTAATAAATTTGGCACTTTGAATCTGTTTGTCTTCCACCAATCTTTTACTTCTAATATGCCATGTCTTATATTAAAATCTGTAACGCATGCTTCAGCTGGCTATCGAGCTGAAGCATTTACTTGTGGAACTTGTTAGATAATGTATTTCACACGTGTGTTTATCTTTATGTATTATACTCTAATCACCATACTAATAGATATATGTATAGGGCTTTATCACACATTAGTAGTGTTTGTATAGGATACCTCTTATACTCATCATTTGCTTTGTATTTATACTAAAGATGTATCATGTTCAGATCAATGAGAATTACATTTATCATGGTATCAGAGTCGAATACCTAATCTCTTTTGCATCATTCCTTATTGACTCTAGTCTTGTTCTTTTTCTTCTTTGCAGGTTACTGGGCGTCTTGATCATTGTTGTTTCAACACCTCCTCTCTCCTTTTTTGCCTTTGCTCTTGGTGTTAGTTTGCAACCACTTTACCTTCCCTACCCCACTCGTACCACTATACAATGACCAATCAAGACAGTTCTTCATCTCCTACTCCTACCCTACCCATCACACCAACCCCACCAACTCCAACTCCAAATACTACTTCTGCAACCTTTCATCCAGCATATACAGTCACAAATCCTGGTGCATCAATCCAATTCAAGCTCACTATCAAAGACCCGAGATACAAACAGTGGTGAGAAATGTTCAAAAACATGTGCATCAGTCATAAGGTACACAACAATATCACTGAAAATCCGCCTGTAGTACCTGATGAGCTATGGATTCGCCTCGATGCTTTGGTCATTATGTGGATTTATGCTACCATTCATCTTGATCTACTCTCAGATGTACTCAAAACCGATGCCATAGCCTTGGACTTATGGAACTCAATTGAATCCATATTTTGTGACAACAAAATGGCTCGGGCGCTACAATTGCAACAATAGCTGCGGTATCTTCGTAAAGGCTCTCTCACCATATCTGAATTTTGCCAGAAACTCAAAATGATTTTAGATTCACTGGCAGATGTTGATCATCCACTGACAGATTAGGAACTAGTGCTTTAAGCCTTGCATGGCCTTCCGGAGTCTTTCAACAATACTATCGAGGTTATTCAACATCAAAAACCGGTACCTCCTTTTTCTGAAGTTCGTTCTATGCTTTTATTGGCCGAAAATCGACATGACCAACAACCTGATCCCTCAGCCATTCTATACACCACCACAAACTATACTCACACTAATGGTCGAGGCAGATGCAGGGGAAGGGGGTGTGGTTACAACCGTGGTTTCGGACGTGGCAGTAACCATTTGTCTCGTGGGTCAGGTATTCTCGGTGCTTCTCCACTTTCACATTCCACTCGTAACAATTTTTCTATGCAGCAACATCAGCCATTAGCAGCAGCTCGTCCGGTAGCTGCTTATGCGGCGTCATACACTGCCCAACAACATTCTCCTTTGCAGATTTGGCCAGCCCAACAGCAACCATTTCAGCCCACTGCCAGCTCACTCAGGGGCCCACCAACTGTCCAGCATCCATTCTACACTCCAACACCAACGAACAACCCAACCTTTCAGCAAGCAGGCTCTTATTTTCAGTAACCGGGCTCGTATGATCAGCAACAAGGCCCAAATTTCCAGCAACCTGGCCTGCCTCTTCTCTTCCAACCACATCAATTTCTCGGCCCATCTATAGCAGGCCCAATAGCAAGTTCCCACACGCAGAACCAGCTCCAGAATAATACCTCTACACATCCTCAAACAACAGAGTTAAATGCCCTCTTCTCCGCAATGTCTCTTCATCAACCTAACGAGGGGTGGTATATGGACAATGGTGCTACATCACACACTACATCTCATCCAGATACGCTTTCTTCTGTACAACGATGTAATTCTTCTAGCTCAATTATTGTTGGAAATGGTGTGTCATTACCTGTTTATTATACCGGACAAACTTCATTTCATACATCTCATAAAGATTTGCATCTCCGTGATATTCTTGTTACTCCTAATATTATTAAAAATCTTGTCTCTGTGCGTAAATTCACACGTAACTACAATTGTTCTATTGAATTTGATCCATTCGGTTTTTCTGTGAAGGATCTTCAGACCGAAGTTCCGATTCTCCGGTGTGACAACACCGAGGATCTCTATCAACTCTCTACTTACACCGCCCCACATTCCTCCACTTCATTGATGCTTTCCGCAGACGTCTCCCCCACCACCTGGCACCGTCGTCTTGGTCACCCCAGCACTCCAGTTTTTCGTTTTCTTTGTTCTAGGAATTTTATTATATGTAATAAAGACTTTTCGGATAATATTTGTTATGCATGTCAATTGGGAAAACATTTACACCTCCCATTTTCTCCTTCCATTTCTTGTACTTCTCAACCTTTTGAAATCATTCACTCTGATCTATGGACTTCACCTGTTATTAGTTGTAGTGGTTTAAAATATTATCTTTTATTTTTGGATGACTTTTCTCATTTCTTATGGGTTTTCCCCTTGCGTGCTAAATCTGAAGTTTTCTCTATATTTACACAATTTCATGCTTATATTCGCACTCAATTTGATCTTCCTATTAAGGCTTTTCAATGTGATAATGGTCGAGAATTCGACAATACCTCGTTTCACAATTTCTTTCTCTCTCATGGCATCATCTTTCGATTTTCTTGCCCACACACATCTCAACAAAATGGCAAGGCAGAGCGCATGATAGAACCACCAACAACATGGTTCGATCTCTTCTTTTTCAAACCCACTTACCACTTTCCTTTTGGGTTGAAGGTCTTCACATGGCTACTCATGTCCTGAATTTACTTCCTACCAAAACCCTATCCTTTCGGACTCCATTTGAAATTCTTTTTTAAAACTTTTCCCACATACTCTCATCTCAGCATCTTTGGGTGTTTATGTTATCCTAATCTATCCTCTACCACACCTCATAAACTCGCTCCACGATCATCAGCTTGCGTCTTTCTCGGTTATCCTCCTCACCTTGGGGCTATCGTTGTCTTGACTTATCCACTGGTAGAGTCATCATATCTCAACACGTCGTCTTCGATGAAACCATCTTCCCTTATTCATCTCATCTTTCCCCAGAATCATCCCCATCTTATGATTTTCTGTCTACAACAACCGGCGATGGCTCTTCCCTCTTTCCATCTTACCTACCTGAAATTACTACCACTCATGGCTCATCTTCACAGCTTCCTACCTCTCCATCTTCACCGATCTTGGATGCCTCTCCTTCATCACTTACTCCACCCACTCCTACCACACCCTCCCTTACTCCATCCCCTATTCCACCCTTATTACCTGCACCTCCTCCTCGTCTAACTCATCATATGACTACTCGAAGTCAAACCGGGACGTATTCTTGATCTCCATGTCTCAACCTCCTCTCTCCTATTCCTCGCTTTTGCTACTCAAGCCCTATGTGATCCTCATTGGAATCAAGCCATGGAGGCCGAACTCTCTGCTCTTTATGCTAATGATATTTGGGAACTAGTTCTTTGTCCTCCTAATGTCAATCTTGTTGGCTCTAAATGGATCTTTCGCCACAAATTTCGCTCTGATGGATCTCTTGAACGATACAAAGCCCGACTTGTTGCTCAAGGCTACACACAGCAGCCTGACATTGACTACGATGACACGTTCAGTCCTGTCGTCAAACCAGCCACCATATGGATCATCCTTAGTCTATCTCTATCCTTCTCATGGTCAGTTCACCAACTCGATGTTAAGAACACTTTTCTTCATGGTAATCTTACTGAAACTGTTTATATGAAGCAACCTCCTAGCTTTCAAAATCCATCTCTTCCTCATCATGTATGTCGTCTCAAGAAGGCTATTTACGGTCTTAAACAAGCTCCTAGGGCCTAGTATCAACGCTTCGATTCCTACCTCCTGACCATTGGCTTCAGTAGCGGTAAAGCCGACACCTCCCTCTTCATCTATCGTCATAACTCTGAAATCGCTTATCTTCTCCTATACATTGATGATATAATTCTTACTGCTTCTACATCTAATCTTCTTTCCTCCATCACCACTAGACTCAACTCCGAGTTTGCGATGACAACTTTCGGCCCTCTCTCCTATTTTCTCGGTATTACCGTCTCTCGTACCCCTTCTGGTCTTTTTCTCTCCCAAGACAAATTTTCTTGTGAGATTCTTACTCGTGCTAACATGGCATCATGCAATCCCTGTTTTACCCCTATAGACATAAAATCTAAACTATCATCTTCTTCCGGACTTCCAGTATCAGATCCATCTCTATATCGTAGCCTAGCAGGTGCTTTTCAGTATCTCACCTTTACACGTCCAGCTATATCCTATGCTGTACAACAAATTTGTCTCTTTATGCATGACCCCCGTGAGTCCCAGTTCTCTGCTCTCAAACGCATTCTTCGATAGGTTCAAGGAACTATCTCTTATGGTCTTCACCTCCATCCTTCCCCTACCCTCTCCCTCACTGCTTACTCTGACGCCGACTGGGCTGGATGTCTTGACACACGACGTTCCACTTCTGGTTATTGTGTCTTTCTTGGTTCAAATCTCATTTCATGGTCCTCTAAACGACAACACGTCGTTTCTCACTCCAGTGCCGAGGCTGAGTATCGAGGAGTTGCCAATGCCGTCGCCAAATCATGTTGGTTGTGTAATCTTCTTCTTGAATTGCATTGTCCTCCTACCTCTGCCACTATTGTCTTCTGTGATAACATTAGTTCAATCTATATGTCCGGTAACCCAGTACAACACCTACGTTCCAAACATGTTGAGTTAGATTTACATTTTATACGTGACAAAGTTGTTACAGGACAAATTCGTGTACTTCATGTGCCTCTTCTTACCAATTCGCTGACATCTTCACTAAAGGCCTTCCATCCGCTCTATTTGACGACTTCAGGACTAGTCTCAACATCCTTCCTAATCCTGCTTCGACTGCGAGGGCGTGTTAGATAATGTATTTCACACGTGTGTTTATCTTTATGTATTATACTCTAATCACAATACTAATAGATATATGTATAGGGCTTTATCACACATAAGTAGTATTTGTATAGGATACCTCTTATACTCATCATTTGCTTTGTATTTATACTGAAGATGTATCACGTTCAGATCAATGAGAATTACATTTATCAGAACTGTCGTGAGGGTGTTCTTAATATAAATCTTCATGTTCCCTTTATCAAGTCCAGGTGCTCTTATGTTTAATATGATCTTCATGTTCCCCTTATTATGTCCAGGTACTCTTAAATTTTGCTTACCTAGGCTGGTGTTGGTTTGGTCTAGACACAAGCCCTTCAAGTTGCTTCTTATGTCTCATCTACTCTTCAATATCTCCTTTTTTTCCTTAGTATCGCCGCCATATTGACATGGGGTTTTGCAGCATTGTTTCTTGAATATGATGGATCTAACTACAAGGAACACTTAACTTATCGGCATTTTGATAGTCGCCGAAGAGGTCGGTACTCTTCTCCCCGGCTGCTTTGTTATTTTTTTGCCTTGACATCATTTGGTAGATTGAATTTAGTTTCCGTTTTGTTAACATGGACTGATCTTGGGTGCACTTCAATGTGCGGGGGACCGCTTTCAAGTCTCTGTTACACTCATTATTGGGCGTCGATATATATATATATATATATACACACACAGAGGGAGAGAGAAAGAGATGGCATTTAGAAGATTATGCACGATTGGTGATGTTTATAGTTCAGTAGTTGCAATTGGAGAATGTCTCTCTAAACAAGTTTGATAAGAATTATGATCAGGGTTGTTCGAACTTCTCATGTCAGTTACCATAAATCTATATTTATGTTAACAACTTGGTGATTAGATATTCTCTTCCCATTAATCAATTTTTATGTGGTTAATCAGGCATCTTTGAAGCCTGAGAGGAAGAAGAAGCAAGGGTTGTACTTACCATGTGGTAAAATATGTGTGTTTTCTGTTTAATTTAGGGTTAAGATTGAATCAAGTTAGGGTCAAATTATCCACACTCAATCTTAACTAATTCCCCGGAACTTGGTCCTATACCATGTTAGATTTGAGATATGGGTTTTCGTTATGCCCAATGGTTGATTATCTATGAGTGATGAGCTCTGAAACTTGAAATCAGATAGTTATGTGTACTGACTGTCGGATATGGTTGTAGGGTAGAGCGAATGAGGTTGAGCTTAGTGCACGTACCGTCAAATCTCATGGAGTATTTGTTGCTAAACTTCACATGCATGATTGGCTTACATTAGTACTTCTTGGAGTGATAGGGATCATTTTGTATGTAATTCATCCATTGTATCGCTTTGTAGGAAAGGATATGATGGCAGACCTTACATATCCCTTGAAAGATAACACAGTGCATGTATGGGTTGTCCCGGTATGCTATCCTCTTATATCCCCCACAACATTTTGTTTGTTTTTTATGCTACACGAAATGCATCAGGTTCTGCAATTTTATTCAGTATCCTGAAGTTCGTTTTGGTTGTTCAGACATATTCAATTTTGCTGCCCGTTGTAAAAAAAATAGAACCTAACCTAATTAACTAAAACATCCGCAGACAGATGTATAGGTGCTATTTGATTTTGGTTAGGTCTATTACTGTTACAAGTAGATGATATTTTGGGAAATGAAGAGACTATTACAAGTAGATGATATTTTTCTTAAGTAATTAAATCAAAAAAATTAATATTGTCTCATCTCTGACTCCATTTCATCCGATTCAGTGCACTGAATTTACAGAATTGCTTAGAAAACTATGAAGGTTTATTTTTAGTTTCCTCTCAATGCAAATTACATGAGATAAATTTTTAAATTTCTTTGCATTTGTTATTTCTTATGGATTTTTAGAATGTCCATCAAACTTGCTTGAACATTGGCTAGCGGATATAAATTTTTGTTGGTTGAAGCACATGTGGTGAATAGATTCGGCTTCAAATTTAAGTTAGCTACAATTTGTTACATTTAAGGTATCATTTTTATCAGCGACAATAAAATTACAAACTATGATTACAAAGCTGAAAAACTAAAATTAAACAATCATAAACCAACATGTAATAGACATAAAAATGCAAAACATGATTGTAGATAACATCACACACGTTCTTTATGAAATGTAGCGTGCCATAGAGGTAGGAATTCGTATCCCATGTTGGGACTTTTTCATTTGTTAACTAATTGCTGCTCCCAGGTAGATAGAGGAACAAGGACTGGATAAAGAGCTTGGCTTTGAGGGACGGTGTAAGATGAAGGTCGATAAATGGGACCTCCTATTTACTATACTCAGCTTACTTTTACTACCCCAGCCTCTGGGCCTCAAAAAAATATCAAGTCAACCCAACAACCAAAGTTCCAGCAAAACTTTAGTGGGTTATGACATGCCACTCTCAACTTTGGCTTGTGCTACCTGATGCCTGCCTATGCATTCACAACGCCATTGTAACGACCGGCTTCCCTACGCAGACATGGACGTGGGGGTGGGCGAAGGGAACCGCTCCCACATCAACCGTGCCATTGATTGCTGGTATTCGAAAGATT